>CAUYSK010032247.1:0-84847 GCA_963575035.1 Avahi laniger
CCTTTCTAATTTAATGAAAAATGTGTTATTTTTTATTGTTTTCTGTGTGTGAGTTACATGCAACTTGAAAAATAGTTCTTGCAGCTCCTAAGGTGAAGAGACGCGTGAGTTACATATGCTTCACGAGGCCCCGGGCTCAAAACTAGCGTGAGTTAAATATAATTCACATGGCAGTTAATGTGTTAAAGCGGCAGCCAAGTGTAAAGTGGAATTAATTAAGATTGCCATTGCATTTCCATTAAAAATGTTCTTTCATTCACAAATTGTTGGGTCAGTCAAAATAATCACCATCAGGCCCCCCGAGAAACGGCCTGCTGTTCCTGCCTGGCATTCTTGTATCTCATCAGCACAATTCCAAGTCTGTGCCTGAATCGTTTACTGCAATCACATATTACGGCTGGGAATGAAACATCACGGGTAATCACAGCTCAGGAGTCACTGAAACATAACACCATCCTCATGCAAGATGAAGGCTCAGGAAATAAACAGGTGAGACAGGAACTGTTTTATCAACGTCTATTATGTTGAGACTTTCTGGTTAGGTGTGTGTGAGAGGGACAAGAAGTTTGTACAGATCTGCTCTGATAGCTACTTTGAAAGAACAGAATGTCCTGCTACCACCTTCAAAGCAGTGGGAAGACCCAAAGCAAGCCTTTGCAGAGGCATGCCACCTTTGGCAGAACAACTCCTCAGCGAAAGAGCAGGAAGAAGGTAACAGTGAGTGACAGGCAGGAAACGGCTCCGACAAGCCCAGCCAAGAGGAAGCACCTAGCACTGGGCCCTCCTGAGAACTGCCTCCTCCCGACTGTCCCCCTCAACCCAGGCTCTGTGGCAAGGCCAGGGCTGAGGCCCCGAGCAGCAGCTACTCTGGGGGCTGGCACAGAAGGGGCTGCTGGCCTGAAGTCATTCTCCGCCTCATTCCTGCCTCCAGCCGCTTTTCCAGCTGGTGAAGCCGTCTTGCTAATACATCGGTAACGGTGTTTTTAAAGATCCTTCATGAAAAGATCCGCTGACATTCAGAAAGGCTGAATGTGAAAAATGATTCATACTTGTTCAGCTCCTGATTTCTAACGCTTCATAGAGGTGGCGCAGCAGTTTCAGCTCTGTGCCTGTAACGCCACCAGGGAGGGGGATCCGTGTCCTGTTTAGAAGGGGACTCGCAGCTTTACCTTGACACAGGCTTGGTCTCTGTCTTGCTGTGAGAGCACGAACAGCTACACCAGCCGGCTGACCGACGCGGATCCAGGCTCTTGCTGTGTCTGCCGCCCGGGTTCCTCCCCAGCTTGTGCCGAGTTCCTCTTCCTTCCCGGTCAGGCGATGCCTCATTACCTATTCGATGGCCTCAAACTCAAAGAATATTTATTTTTCAAAATGCACTACTCTGGAATAAAATTTCTTCTTTCTCCTCTCTGCTTACTAAGTTCAGCATAGTTGGTGGTGATCATGAACTGAGTGTTTGTGTCCCCCCAAAATCCTACCTTGAAGCCTTACCCCGCAATGTGATGGTTTTGGAGTTCTGGCCTTTGGAAGTGATCAGGTTCAGACTGGGTCCTGAGGGCTTGACCCTCACAGTGGGATTAGTGCCCTTACAAGAGGAAGATGGATCTCGCTCATTTCACGGGCACAGCAGAGGTGAGGCCACACGAGGACACAGCATGAAGGCGGTGCCCTACAAGCCAGGAAGTTCCTCACCAGGAACAAGTCTGTCAGCACCTTGATCTCGGACTTCCAGCCTCCAGCATTGTGAGAAAAAAATGTCTGTTGTTTAAGCCACCCACTCTATGCTATTTGCTTACAGCAGTCCAAGCTAAGACAATGGGTGACTAAATAAAATATGTCTGGACAATCATTTTAAGTAAAAACAATGTAAAGAGAGCTGTGTTTGCCCATGGCCTTTAGAAAGTCTAATGTAACCTGCCCAGGCAAAGAAAGGGTAGAATAGTGAGCCAGGTATAGCACAAATGATGGGTCCTGGATTTCTTCTAGAACTGTTAGCCAAGGCCCTGACCTAGGAACAGCATTCCTAGGACATTCCTCTCCACGGAGCTAGGTTCCTTGGCAGAGGGGCTCAGACTGCTTAATTTCTAAGGTTAGAAAGAGACTATGATTCTCTCTAAAAGTCCTGCCTCCTGGTAGGTGTCAGGCCATGCGTCACCTGCAGGCCCAGGAAGAGAAAGATGGGAATGCTCATTCCTCGCCTCCGAGAGCCCTGCTCGAGCCAAGTTCCCACTCAGGAACTCAGAGGTAGACTGGCCCAGGGTGCGGGAGTCAGTCCTGCTCTGTGCTGCACCGTGGAATTCTCCATGCAGGGTTCTCTGGACGCGGAAGGAGCAGCCGGACTGTGGAGGACGGGCAGCCGGTGACCCCAGGAGCCTGCACATCACCCGACCTCACGCACGGCAACGCAGAGAACTTAGGCCTGGATGGGATTTTGTTTTTATTTATCATTTTGGTAAGTTATAGACATTTAAATTCTCAGTGATAATTTATAATAGTTACATCTTATATATGTCAGCTATTAGAAGAACACAAAGAGAAAATTAGAGTACAAAGACACACTTCAAAAATGAGGTTACTGTTCTGTATCACAGAAGGAGTTAAAATTCAAAATACCAAAGAGCTCACCTACTGGAACTAAACATTAGGCTTTAAACCTCCCTATGAGCTTATGAGCCTGAAATTACAACATTTAGAAACTGCCTAAAATCAAGGAATCAACAGTTCTGTGTTTTCATGGTAAGAAAACAAAAAATGCTTTGGTAAGCTATCTTTAATGCTTAAACATTTCTGCCCTGTTTGTATCTTGAATGACTGTATATAAACACAGGCCCAGCACGTATTTGAGAATAGGTCTCACAAATGGCTTTTACTGTAGGTTTTTAAAACATGTTTGTTTAGTCAATGAGAAAAGTGATTCAGTCTACAGAATTTTAAGTTCAAAAAATTAAAAGTATTTCCAGGGACTCTTAATGTTCTCTTTCCAAAAGTATAAAATGTTCTGCACTTTCACAATCTGAAGCAGTCACATTTTCTCTGAAATCAATGCAGGACACAGAACTTGCTCCTAATGCAGATGCCTGTACACTGCTGTGCACCTCTAGCTTCAGAAAGGTGGTGAAACAGCTCACAAGGACCCTGTCTTCCTCATTGGTCTGGACTGTGATGGTGACCACAGCAGACCAGTGTCCCCATCTACCTGCCTCTGAGGTCGGAGTCCCTGGCAATATTAGCCTGTCATTCTTTGGTCGGTTCTTCCTTGGGGGCCTCCAGCTCCTTCAACAAATCTTTGCCAGCTGCTCCAGCTTTCGAAGCAAAATGAACTGCTCCCTGTTTAAAACCGAGGTTCTTCAAACTTCGGGCATAATCTGCAAATATACCAGCTATGAGTTTCTGTAAACCCCAGTTAAGGAAAAGAGGAGCAAAGCAGGTTGTGATTGGGCTTCACACAGGCTCCCAGAGGCAGGGAGGAGGAGCAAGCCCTGCCGGGCTGCCCAGGAGGGACCTGGTGTTCACGAGGCACAGCACAGGATGGGCGCACACATCTCTTCGCTTGGGGAGGGCGATTCCTGGCCACCGGAGGCCGTGTCTCAATCTGTAACAAACCATCCTTCGCACCAGCTGGGCCCAAAGCAACTGTGTCCAGAAGACCCAATCAACATCCTCCCAGATTCTCCCAAAACCTACACTCCACTCAAGACTGGAAAGAGAAAGATGAGAGAAGAGAAATTTATGTGCACACCCTCGTTCATCTGGAAGTCTGAGAAGCTGGCGGTTTGGGAGCACACACTGATTTCCCAAAGCAGGAGCTCCATCTGTTTGGATGTTGGGTCCTTAGTCCTGTTCTGTTGTGCTTAGATATTCAAAATGTGTACGTCAATCCAGGGTCACTTTACCAGTGATTAGGGATAGGCATCCCTAATGGCTATTAGGGATAGCCCAGTAAGCTTGGGCTTTAGTTTAATTTTAATTTAATGTTTAAACAATTTTAGTTTAGTTTTAGTTTTAAATTTTCTGTAAAAAAAAAAAAAAACATACACAGGACCAAATACCTGCCATGTAGAAAAGTAGGCAAATGTAGTAATTCAAGAAAAAGTACACTGGGAAGAAGTAGGGTTATACAAACACAAGGCACTGGAGTTGTATTCTAAAGCTCAATCTTTTGAAAGAAAAAATGCGACTCAAGTCACATGTGGCAGAAATGTTCTTGCTGACGGGTGGACCACAGCGGCTTGCCTGCGTGACACAACTCTGAAATACTGTATTTTGTTCGATGTCAGACAGCCACACGGGTCACAGTGGGAGTCTTTCTTTTTTAGATATTCCGGTATATATTTTCCAGATAAATATATAAAACTTATTCATGGAATGCCTTGTTTTGAAAGTTCCAGGCCCTTATTCCTGTCCTAAATTCTTCTTTCATCATCTTTTTAAGTTCAGACACCATGTGGGGTCCCTGCCCTTTACCGCCTTCCTGCTCCCTCCACCCTGCACAGAGCTGGCGCCAGTGACGCAGCCCCTGCTTTCCGGTTCCCACTCCTCCCTCTTCTCCCTCTTTCCTGGCTTTGGGGAATCAGAACATGGATCTTTCTCAGTATGAAAAGTAAAATAAATAAAGTTCCTGCCCAGGCAGTACAACGAAGAGGAATTTCCAAACCCACACATGCCATTTTCTTCCTCATAAACAGCTTTGCAAAGGATATCTGTGTCCTCAGTGACTTCGAATGCACCATACGTGAGACAGGCTTCCACAAACAAGGCTGCTCGATCGAAGTATCTCATGCTGCTCGACAGAACAAAGTAAGAGTTATGCTTCGTGATTAATGTCATTTGTGGGAAGAACCTTCTAATGGTATATTTATAACAACTTGTGCACATTTTCCCTGGAAACCTGAGTGTTGCAAAAGTTACACTAGCAGCTTTCTAAGCTCTGGTTTATTAAAAAAAAAAAAGAAGAAGAAGGGATGAAGGAATACTCATGTCCCTCACCCCAAGCTATTTTAAAATTAATACTTAAAAAAATTGTGAAATAGTTCAAGTACACAGAAATCTACAGAGTTATGACAAACACCCATGTACCCACTGTCCAGAGTTAACAAATAATCTTTTGTCATATTTGCCTTAACCTATCTCCCTTAGTTTCAAATAAATAAAATGTCCCATAATAAGTGATGGGTATTTATTCCTATTCAGGGTTTTCAGGGGGGACATCTCCAGCTCGCCATGCTTTCTGCTACCCTTCCTCCTGCTCTCCGGGCTTCCTCTCAGTTGCTCTATTCAAAGCTGAATCATCTGCAATTCTCTAAAGACTTCTTTTATATTCTTTTTAAATAGGTACCTGTTAGGTTTGACCAGTACGTTGTTAGTAAAATATCATAGCTCTTAAACCAAATGAAGAATGAATGGATATGAACAGTCCCTGTCACTCTGCACATCGAGTACTACCATCCACCCGCTAGAGCCTCAAGACAGCGTGAAGCGGTTAGTCCCGCGCAATCCTGAGCAGCCCAGGGGGCACGCTGGGCATACCTGTGCAGCGTCTCTGCCACACTGTAAAAGCAGCCCAGGGAGAGAAGGACCAGGAGGGCCTTTGACTTCTGATTGACTTGTGGAGAACAAAGGTGGTCAACCCACCGCTTTAGGACATCGGTGCACTCTTCAGAATTTAAACGGACCTGAAAAAGATGCCCATGTTAAAAACAAAAACATCCTGCACTCTATAAAGAAAAAAATCATTCAGTCGAAGTGAGCTCTATTCCCATGAAACAAATGCTAGGCTTTGCTTGACTACTGCACTGCCCTGAAACCATGAACAGCAGCGATAATGACCTGCGCCTTCCTGTAGGACCTAGAGGCCTGGCAACACCTCTGGGCTGTAGTCTGGACTCAGACCCCAGCAGGGAGAGGAGACAGCTGCTTTCATTGAATTGCTACCAACATGAGCTCCATTTTTCAATAAGAAATGCAATTTACACTAATAAAGCATAGAAAGAGGATGAGAGTTGTAAAAAAAAATTTGCAAAGCAGGCTCTGCAGGCCAAAGAGTGCTTCCAAGTCATGAGCCGAAAGTTCAAGACTGAACTCTCTATCCCGAAGTTGAAGGCACCTACTGGGATCACCTACTTTCGCGAGCCACGCTGCCCGATTCCACTCGCCGTACGTCTGCAGGTAGCGGCAGGCGTCCACAGCTTTATCTATCAGGCAGAGCAACTGGACGCCCTCTAGGAGACAAAAGAGCAGCCCCTGAAGTGACGCTGCAGCTCTTTCGTTGACAAGTCATTAAAAAGTAAAATTACCACTGGATTTCCTCTAGTCTTGTGTATTTTATACCTACTGGAGACATTCTTGACTTGAACTTTAAGATAAAATATTAGGAGTTCTGCACTGTCACCATTCAGGATAGGAATACAATACAGTCCAGAGGATAAATAGTAAAGCATCTCGCACTCATAGGCTTTATTGTTCTAGTTTGCCTGCGATTATCCAATTTATGCCTATTGTCTTGGCAATTCTTTTTTTTAAAGAAACAAGTTGTCGATCTGTCTCCCAGGCGGGAGTGCAGTGGTGTGATCATAGCTCACTGTTACCTCAACCTCCCGGCTCAAGTGATCCTCCTGCTTTAGTTTCCCAAGTAGCTGGGACTACAGGTGTGTGCTGCTATGCCTGGCTAATTTTTAAAAAATTTTTTTGTAGAGAGGGGGGTCTCACTATGTTGCCCAGGCTAGTCTTGAACTCCTGGCCTCAGGTGACCCTCTTGCCTCAGCCTCCAAAATTGCTGCGATTACAGGTATGAGCCCCCATGCCCAGCTGTCTTGGCAATTATTAATATTGCCCCCTTTCGTTCTTAAAGTGTTCTGGCTTAGATGATTATAGACATCTTACAAATAGCTAACAACAGTTTTTCCATTTTTCTTCAGTGTATATCAAAAAGAAAGAAATGTCCCTAATAATCAAATACTTTGCTGGGAACAGGTCTGATTTTTCCAGAGTATTGACACACATACCCACAAAGTGCACTGCCTTACCTGCCAACTTGCCATTGGCAATCATATTAGTTGCCACCAACTTAATAGTGCTCTGCGAGGGGCCTGATGAGGTGACAGTAGTGACCAAACAGGCTTTCAGAGAATCGCAATAATAATGCTGGTTATCCGCACTTGTTTCCAATAGCAACTGCACAGCTCTGTCTGTCTAATAAGAGAAACAGTTTTTCTAATTATGAGAACATTTTCCAATACAACCTTTTTAAATTTATATGTAGAACAAGACATTCACTTTCAAATAATGCTCTTGAATATTTTGTTTACACACACAAAAACTGAACAAAAGTACAACACGACTTCTTTGAAATCAACATAAAATCAGAGGCTGCTGTATCCAGGTGCTCAAGTAACTGCCTATTTGAGCTTTGTGTCAGTCAACTGAGAATAAAAACAAAACAAAACAAATAGCTAGGCTTCATTTGACATTATGGAAGCCTAAATTACAAGCTGGTTAACCATGTTTTTATGTTCTTATGAGGTTTATTGGTGTTATTTTGAAAGAAAGCCTAAATCTAAAGGAAGGAGATAACATTTAGGAGGGAAATATTATGATACACACACTCACACACACACACTGCTCTCAAATACTAATTAGCAACTTCATGCAGCATGAACAGAGTTATGAAAACTGACATACTTGACCCAAGAGTAGTAGCTGGTCTGTACATTTCCTTGTATGATCGTAAGTTGACCGTTTTACTTCCTGTAGATTGACCCTTTCCAGTTGAAATTTCTAGAATAGGAAAAAAGGAAAATTAAACCTGGATTATAAGACTCTAGAATTATTTAAATATTACTATACTTAATAAAGTCATTTTAATAAACACTACTGTGGCTTCTGGGATTACCACGTAATCAACTTTAGAGAAGTCTAAGAATCTGAAAAGAAATAATGTTAAAATGCATTATTATTTGTATGTGTGTCTGCCTGCTTACAGAAACTGGCACTTGAGTAAAACTGGATGAAAAAATCCTACGTGAGCTGATGTATTCTGCTGTTCTGCTGGAGGTTAAAAGGTAAATTATAAAATAAAATTATGAAGCTACCTTTATATATTTCAAATAGTAAATTCAACCCAAGTGAATAAAATATCTGTTATAGAAAATTAATAAAATGAGAGAATCAAAATGACCCTAAGTTTAAAAATTTAAGACAAAAATTAAGACTTTAATAAAATGTATATTAAAAAACACAGTTAAGTGTTTATGTTCTCTTGAATAAGGCTCTTTTTATGCAAATGTGCCAAGGGGCTTATTTCTGTTTTGTGGACATTAACTTAGTTTGAAAGCTTCCCAAGTGTAAGATACTTACAAAGACTTAAGTAACCCAGATGATAGCTTTAAAGGTTTTAATATATAAAGTATAATACCTGAAAATAGGCATTTTCACAGAGTATATCGTAACATATATCTAGCGGGTTGCTCAATTTGTCCCGAGGAGCAGCTTCTTTGGTAGCTGTCGTGCTTGCTGACTTTTCCTGGGACAAGCTGTGCAGGTAGTGGGCAGCGACAGTCCAGAAGTGCAGCTCTGACTCATCGCCATAGAGCCTGAGAAGGGGGAGCCAAAGTCAGGACCGCACCCACACAGCACACCTGGGCTGGGACGGGGCTTCCTAGAGTAGCCCACAGTACCGGGGACACGGTGCTGTCAATCTGGGCCTGCCGGGTGCAAGGGGAGAGGCAGCAAGTTCTCCAGCCCTGCTACTGGGTCTCCAACAACACAGGGGTCTGACTGCACAGGCCCCCTTCAGACCCCAACTGTCTGTTCTGTGTGAAGATCAACTGTTTATCTGGTTTGCCGTTAGCACACCTTGCAATTTGGGCCATAGCTTCACATAAGGAGGAAGTTCTGGGATAACTGGTTAGATCAGGTGTGAAAGTAATTTGCTATTTATTCTCCAGGGGGTAGAGGAAAAAGCCTTTTTGATAATTGACAACTCTACTGTACTATGAGGAAGTACAGGTTATTGCTTCTAGATACAACTTATTGTATATTTAAATACATGCCATTTGTATCTGTATCTTTAAAACACATATGTTAAAAAGCTGTTTGTAGAAGGGAGTCATTTCAGTAGAGAAGGCCTAGATCTCACATTTAAAAGATAATTTGATTTTTGCCCCTATTTATATTACTACTCTCAAAATTATTTTAAGTCAAATCTAAAGGATGAACTGATATATTTTTCTAAAAATCTAAGAGTCCGTTCCTAACTAAAAGCTCTTAAGAGAAATGACTTAACTTGAAATTCTCTGTCTCTCACACAGAACACTTCCGATGATCTTACCTTGAAATAAGCAGGCACCTCTGCAGGAGAGTGAATTCTGGATCCAGCAAGAGTTTCTTTATGTCACTGCAGGCAGGAATCCAGACAAATATAAGATAAAAGTTTTGAATCAAATAATAGAGCAAGGAAAGAAATCAATATACTCTTGAAATGGAAAATTCCAGTCAAAGAACATGTTTAGAACTTACAATGACCCTGAAATTACAAAAGTTTAAGGGGCTGAGAGTGCATCTCGGCTTGCAGAAATACCCGTCAACCACCAACGGGGGCTGCAGGGCTCTGATTCTGCTTTACAGGCTTGCAACAGTTCAACCCACATTTTTAAAAAAATAAACAGTTGCCCAACTATTGTAACAAGAATGTCACTGTTGATGAAATCATTTTGCTAATCGTCAGGAACAGTATATACTTTAGAGATCACATTCAGAATTTATTCTGAAGCTATTCCAAAAATAAAATATTTAAGGAAGAATGGTTAGTGGGTTTTTTTGTTTTGTTTTGTTTTTTTCAAGACAGAGTCTGGCTTTGTTGCCCTGGCTAGAGTGTCATGGTGTCAGTCTAGCTCACAGGAACCTCAAACTTCTGGGCTCAAGCGATCCTCCTGCCTCAGCCTCCCAAGTAGCCGGGACTACAGGCATGCGCCACCATGCCCGGCTAATTTTTTCTATATATTTTTAGTTGTCCAGATAATTTCTTTCTATTTTTAGTTGAAACGGGGTCTTGCTCTTGTTCAGGCTGGTCTAGAACTCCTGACCTGGAGCGATCCACCTGCCTCGGCCTCCCAGAGTGCTAGGATTACAGGTGTGAGCCACCGTGCCCGGCCTGGTTAGTGTTTTTATAAATTGATATTTCTAAAATAGTCAAATATCAAATATTCATAAATCAGAGAAGATATTCTTTAAATCTATAGTTTCCCATTTAAACATAAAATGTTAATCTTTGGATAGGGAAAACAACAAAGGAATTAACTTTGAATTTGCCATCAATAAAACATTCTATTACACTTAATTTGTTAAATATTGTAATTACATGTGGCAGATTCTAGACTACAAAAATGTGTTGTTTTACAAAGAACTCTTTGTGGACCTACAGTTTTCTCCTTCATTTGCAATATTATTCCTCATACATTCTTTTAAATGCTCCTGGCTCTAGGGAGCATATTCATTTCCTAGCCACAACTGTATACACCCAGCACCTGACACAGAGAACCCATTTTGTTGGAGTAGGAGACTAGGAGACAGGGCTGAGACCAGATGCAGGGGCTTGAAGATTGGGTGCAGGTGTTAAAGTAAATAACCCTCAGGCAGGAGCTAACTAGGGGGGCTGATAACCAAAGGGAAGAACCAGCTTCAGCTGGCTTGTCAGCTATCTCTGTCATCATCCTATGTGAACTTTGGCTAATTAAAATGTCATTTATATTGTAGTTTTAAAATTTCTCTACCTTTGAAATCACCGTGACAGTTCCAAGAATATAAAGTATAAAAATGGAGGAAATCCAATTCTAGGAATTATTACCCAAATTCTATTAATAAGTAAAAGCCAACCCCTTACACTTAAATATTCCTCCCCTCAATTAGTAAGACTTCAAAAGACCAAAAACCATTTCCTCCCAGTGCCGCTGCTCTTTCGAGCCTGCCTGCTCTCTTTCTCTCCTGAGATGTACTTTTGCCTTCAATAAAGCTGTCGCTTGCTTGGCTTACATGGTGCGTCCTGAAATTATTTTCTCCCAGTGATCACCAAGAACCCGGAAAAACCTCCACTCGGAGGCCGGTAACAATTTTAGGAGCAGGAAGCAGACACAGAAGAATCGCCCGGAGTGTGTCCCCCAGCTTAAGGCTTCACGGGGGATTTGCGGTGGAGGCGGCTGAGCTAGGAGGATGCTCACACTACAGCGTTGAGTCCTGCCCTGACGAGAGACCAGACAGAGCTCTAGAACTCGGGGAGACAGATGCTCTGTCACTATGACTAAGTGCGTTCTCTACAAAGCAGATTCTGAAGGGAAGCAAACCTCTGCAAACAGAATGGTCTCTTCTTGGGCCACTAATATTTCCTAAAACATAACTTATGTAATTTTAGAAAGTCCAATTTATTATATTTTTCTTTCTCATGTCCTTATCTACTAACGAAACACAGAGTGCTTACTTAGACAGCGAGTTCAGCTGCTCCTGAAGGAGGCTCTTTATTTCTTCGTTTTCTGGATAATCACTGCACAGAAAAGATTTTGAATGAGTTTATTATTTCTTCACTTAAAACCATTCATTTCTTCACCAGAAAAAAGTTGTATTAATATAGAAATAGCTTCATTTGTCTTGGTTAAACATATGGTTATAGACCAAAAGAGCACAAATTTACCAAGGGCCCCTCCAATCATCTTTAATGTCTGCTTTCATCTTCTTGAGTCAACAACAAAGAAATGGGTAAAGAAAGCCTCTTTGGCTTTCAAGAAACCAGATACTTTATTAGCAGACTCTGAAATTATCAGGTTTAGATTCCTTTGAATAAAGAATCCAGCAATGACTAAGCGAACTTGCTCATTCTGCTCTGCAGAATGGACAGTTCTTGGAGAACAGACACCTCATGGCACTGTTTTAAATCCCCCACCCCATGCCCACCTGTGCATTCCACATGGCAGAAGTTCAGTAATCTTTGTGGATTTAGTTAATAACCACTAATAATAGTTTCTGTGAATTTTTTTTACAATGAGGCAAACACTGAGCTTTATAAAACATAATACACCCCTAACGCAGGCCTCACTGATGCCACTTTTAAAAAGAATTAGCCAGCCTCAAATTCCCCTTGGTCTCCATCGACCCTCTTCACATACATCCTTTTCCCTACCATGGCAGGTCCATGCTCAGATCATAAGAAAACCACCTGTGAGCAACACAGGCACTATAGCTCCTCGCTGACCTCCAGCTCCACCGAAGCCCAGAGGGCTGGAAGCGAGAGGCAGACTGGAGGTTCTTTCAGTGTCCCTGCTTTCTGTTGGTTTGGTTCTAAGGGTCCATTCCCTTTAACCCCTGGAGTATAGGCCATGGCTGACTTTCATGGGTGTCCTTCAATTCCAAGTAAATTATGAAAGAAAAACAAAAATGGAAAAACTTACACAGAAGAAATGTCCAAAGAATACTGTCCACTCCAAGGCTGGTGTAATAAGAAGGCTTTTAAGGCAAGGGCGGCCCTAGGAACAAGGAGATATGGGCACCACACAGGCTCTACACCAAAAAAAAAAAGGGGGGGGTCTTTTTTAATAATATAAATTTTTATACTAACAGTAAAGCTTCAGTTATAAACTGTATATAGAGTAGTCAGCAGAGAACAATGTATAAATCTGGTGCAATTGATAAAGTATATTCAATGTAGTTATTACTTAGGCAACACAGGCTAAGAGTGGAGAGATTCTCTGCATTCAGATCTGATTAATATATTCTTCTCCCTCCACCTTTTTTAGAGACTGGGGTCTCACTATGTTGTCTAGGCTGGTCTTGAACTCCTGGCCTGAAGCCATCCTCCCACCTTGGCCTCCCAAAGTGCTAGGATTATAAGCATGAGCCACAGCACCCAGCCACATGACTACTTTTTCAATTGAAAATTTTCTGAAATACACATAAAGCTCAAGTATTTCTGCTGAAAATCTATCCTCTAAACTGAGAGGACAATTCATTTTATAATAGATGTAAAACGTCAACTGGATTTCAAAGACTGAGTACTAAAAACATGTAAAATATCTCATTAGTGATTTTTAATACTCATTATATGGTGAAAAGATAAAATTTTGGATATACTGACTTAAGTAAAATTTTAATTAAAATCTTTTTCATTTGTTTCTTTTTACTCTTTAAAATGTAGACACTAGAAAATTTAAATTTATATATGTGGGTCACATTTCTGTTGGATAGCTCTGCTTTAGAAAACTTTATTTTATGTAGTTAAATAAAAATTAAATCATACATAAAATATTTTATGTGGACTTTTCAATATAAAAGTCTGAAAGTGGTTGGGAATGTTTCTAATATTACTTTTTTTCACACTCAAGAATTTTAATATTGATTCAATAAAATCACTTCAAATGCAGTCCATATTCAACAGCGCTCTGTTATTCCCCAAATATTCTGACAGCTGTATTCTTTTCAAAAATCTAGGGTCCAGCCAAGGCTCCTGCATAGCATTGTCATGTCTCTTTAGTTTCCTCTAATCGAGAGCAGTCCTCCTACTTCTTTGTTTTTGGTCTTACACTACATTTCCACTTTTGAAGAATCCTGGTCAGCTGTTGTGGAAAATGCCCAACCTTCGGGTTTGTCTGTTTTCTGAGGATCAGATTCAGGGTGGACATTTTTGGCAGAAACTGCACACAAGGGATGTTGTGTACTACTCAGTGCACTGCATTAGAAGGAATGTGTTAGTTGTCTGGTTACAGGAAACACTAAATCTGATCACTAGTTAAAGGGGTGCTCATCAGAGTTCTCTCTTGTCAGGGTACTTTTCCCCGCTGTGTGATTGGTAACGTGTGGGGGAAATACTGTCAGACTGAATTTACTATTCTCAAACTTCCTTTTATCAAGTGATTTACATCCATAAACGATCCTTGCTTGAATCGAATACTGCAACAAGAGTTGCCAACTGGCAATTCTTGAATTCTGTCTTTCTGTGTTTTTTTTTCTTTCTTTTTTTTTTGAGACAGAGTCTCTCTCTCTTGCCTGGGCTAGAGTGCTGTGGTATCAGCCTCACTCACAGCAACCTCAAACTCCTGGGCTCAAGCAATCCTCCCGGCTCGGCCACCCAGAGTGCTAGGATTATAGGCGTGAGCCACTGCACTCGGCCCTTTCTGCATTTTTCAACTGGCATTCTTCTGGACACTCCTTGCCCATTCCCTTTTTTCTCTCTTTCTTTGACTATTACTAGGGAATGATAGATTTTTGTGTGTTCAACACTTACAGCAATACCATTATCCTTTATGAGGCACAAGCTGCCCCAGATTTGGGAGGGGAAGCCTCTCAAAACCAGTTTGTCTCCTTATGCCAGGTCCTCCTTGGTTTTCCAGTTACTTACTTGAGTTCTGGTACCACAAGACTCTTGCAGCCTCATCCTGCACCTTTTCTGCCTCTGTCCTATAATACACCATTTTTCCAAGGAGCCCTGGCTTTTTCAGTCAGGAAATGGAATTCATAAACCAAAGTCTGGGTGCTACATGTGCTCACTGCCAATGAGTGACATGGCTCCTAGGCCTTTTCAGTGGGCATAGCCAGGAAATATGTATCTTTTAAAGTCATGAATTTTTATCAATTCAAACCCACCCCTGGAATGTTCTTCCTTACTGACCCCCACCCCACATTTGTATCTGCCTTTGCCCTCAGCAGGGACCCTGGTGTCCAAAAACTGCAATCTGGTCACTAATTTGTCCCACCCTATAACCTGCACAAACAGCTTCAGAATCACTAGTGCCACCGTCAACAACTCAAGTGAAGTTCAAAACTTCTTTGCAACTCTTGGTGCTTAGAATATAAGCCACTAAAGGTGTACAGTGAGGGTTCTGTGTTTCAGATATTTGAACTGTTTCTGTGTTTATGCAGTTATGTTACCAATTTGTTATACAGTTAGGTTCAACTGTCTCTTGCATTCAATTTTAGGGTTTGCTTTTTCTTTCATCCTTGTTTCACTGTATATTTTGAATATGTAAAACATACAAATGGTTCAAAAGTTGAAACTATATAATAAAGATGAATGCAGAGAAACATCACTGCTATCCCCATATTCTCCATCTTCCCATCTCCTCCTACAACTATTCTCACTGGTTTCTGGATTATTTTGCTTTTTTCCCCCTTTTTTAAAATAAGCAAACATATTATATGTGTGGGTGTGTGCATGTATGTATAAAATACCCCTTTCTACACAAGCAGACTATACACACTCCTTTACACCTGCAGTTTTCACTGACACATATCCTAGATTCCACTCTATTTCAGTTCATAGAGCTATTTTCCTCACTCTGTTTTATGGCTGCATAGATTACTTCACTGTGCTGATGTTCCCAAATTTATTCAACTCATCTCCTATGGATAAGTAGTTGGTTATTTCTAAAATTTCCTACGAATATTTTTGTGTACATTTTAATCACAGGTATGGATGTACATCTTAAGATAAATTCTTGGTAGCAGGATTGCTAGGTACAAAGGTAAACGTGCATACAGATATGTTAGGTATTGCCAAATCCCTTCCTTAAGGATTTCACCATGAGCAATGTGAGAGTGCTTGTTTCCTCACAGCCTTGCCGACAGTATATTTTCAAGCTTTTGAATTTTTGTTCATCTGATAGGTGAGAAATGGTTTTTCTTAGTATAGTTTTAATTTGTATTTTTCTTATTATGAATAAATACGTTTAAGAGTCATTTGTATATCTTTTTTTTCCCCCATAGATAGTCCGTTAATGACTTACAAATACTCTCTCCCAGGTTATCATTTATATTTGGCTTTGCTTATAGTTTCTTTTGCTATGAAACTTTCTTTTTAATTCCATTTAGTCATTCTTTCTTTTACATCAGGTTTTAAAGAAAGGAATGTATCTGGTAAGAATGAGACTTACTTAATTACCCATAGTAACACAAGGCACATAGCACTGGAAAAGATGAAACTGGCTAGCTTACTTAACTTTCTTTCTACTCATCCCTAATAGATGACAGTCTACATAATTCTCAAATTTACAAGTCAGCCCCTTTTGGTATTTTTTTTTTTTTGGAGACAGAGTCTTGCTCTCTTACCCGGGCTAGAGTGCAGTGGTGTCATCATAGCTCACTGCACCTTAAACTCCTGGGCTCAAGCGATCCATCTGCCTCAGCCTCCAGCATAGCTAGGACTACAAGTGCTCATCACCACGCCCAGCTAATTTTCATATTTTTTGTAGAGACAGGGTCTCGCTATGTTGCTCAGGCTGGTCTTGAGCTCCTGGGCTCAATCTTCCCACCTTGGCCTCCCAAAGTGGTGAGGTTACAAATGTGAGGCACCACACCTGGCCCCCTTTCTCTTTTAGACGTAGTAGTTATTGGCATTAAGTCACAGTATGTTTGGAAATGGTAAATGTCAGGAAAAAAATTAACAATACACATTAAACTTGGAATGGTTGAAGAAAAGTTTCCATACTATGTGATCGTTTTTTAATCAATGAACAAATGAAAAGACACAAGAGAATACTCACAGAAAGCAGCATCTAGAGTGTTTATGTAAAGTGAGCAAGACAACATTTACCAAATCTGTTTGAGTCAACTGAGGGAAATGTCCTATTTTTAAAAACAAATATGTGCTATTTCTCTAAAAGCAAAATATTGTTGATAGCATCCCAGTAAGCATGAAGAAACTGAAAGTGATCTTTACTACTTCTCATCCTCAAATGAATTTAAGTCTTTCCTCTGAAGGGCAAAGATCAGCCCATGAAAAAGTAACAGGGGATCATCCCATAGCTAGAGAAAGTCACCTACAAGAGCTCACTCACCTCTGGAAATTACAGAATTAGAATGAAAAGGCAGCTAGCATCATTGTTACTTCTCTTAGATACATTTCGTTCCATCTGGACTATAGCTATCTGAGGTGTTAATCATAAACACGCCCAGGCGGTTAGCTGCCTTTATGCCATTAATGCAGAAAATCGGGAACCAAGGAGCCAATAAGGAAAGCAGTAGAAAAATTACTCCTCCACCACTTGGAAGGGGCAAACAGCAAGCTGAGCTGGCAATCTGGGAAGAAGAGGACCCTGCACTGGTGGGAGGTCGGGGAGAGGGGACACAAAGAACACTCCTGGCATCCAGGGCAGGACAGTTCTTCACTGTGCCAGACTGGTCCAGTCCATGTTATTTAGCATCCCTGGACTTCCCCATGCCCGCAGGTCATTGTGACACATTTCCAGATGCCCCATACGAAAACTACTGAAAATAACCGTGGAAGCTGAGGCAGATGAAGTGCAAAGGTGTGCATGAACTCGATTTTAGAAAGCTTCTTTCTGCATATGCTCACTTAGGAAAACTATGTGCAGTAGTGGCCCTTAAAGTTGGGGAGGAAGTTAGGTTGAATAGTCTCTGACACAATGCTAGTACTATTAAAGGGTGTGGAAACCACATCACACCAGCATGCTACTAAACAAGTCTCATACTCTTGGATTCCTTTTAGATACTGCTAGAAAGACTATTAAGATTTATTTTTGTCATTCTATGTCCCTGATAAATGAGGCAGCAGACCTACGAAAGGTTCATAACTCAAAAACAATGATTCCAATCTCCTAAATTTGTCTGACTGCCCTCCCTTTATCGGGAGGAGGAGAAAGAAGAAGAGGCCTATCTAAGTTGTCCTAAAAAATTGGACAGATTTGAATCAATATTTTAGGATGTTCTCTATTTGTTATCAAGAAAAACTGAAGAGAATATATAAAATGCTGATGTACTAATGCATATGAGTTAAAATGATTTTATTTTTATCCCATATCAATAAGCCCCCCAAATACTTCTCATTCCCCAAAATAGAAATATATTACATAAAACTTTTTATTCCAAAACCAAATCATCCGTGCACCTGGAGGTAAACACACAGATCTCTTTTACCTATCTCTACATTTATACCATCATCAGTTTTTATTCTTTACATTTATTGAGTGTTGTTCTGAGTTTTAATTTCAATTCGTGGAATGTATACATGATTTTACTGACCTTTCCCCATGACTATTTTAATTTTTTTTCTCTTTCTGGCAGAGGCTATACCACTAGAGATTGAAAGGAATGATTTGTTTTAATATTTAAACAACTGTAAATGAAAAATGCAATCTAAAATCTGGCTACAGGCCAGATGTTCAAGTATAGTATTAAACTGGGGTTAATATGAGGGACTCCATTTCTGTAGTCAGTTTAACTTCAGAACAAGCTACCTTGGATTTGGAGATTTTTAGATTCAAATTTTAAATTAAAGGAGAAAGAAGAGCTTTTCTAACATTTTGATTATATTTCCACACTTCTTTACCTAAACTAGTAAATAAATTAACAAAATAATCACCCTTGAAGTTCCCTCAATTTCCTTAATAACTTGAGGTTTAAAATGAGTATCAGTGCTTGTCCTTCCCGGGGACAATGTCCTGATACCTCTGCAGAGCTGGCGAGTGACTCAGGGACTGATACGGAGTGCAACACTCCAGTTCTGGCTTCACCCGATGGCAGGCACAGTTACACAGTAAGAAGCAGGGGGACCCACACACAGTGGGTAGGGCAGGGCAGGGACACATCAAAACACGCCTCAGGCAGTTCAAGGTAGCCGCACCAACATTCCCAGCAACTTGGCAGTAGCTCAAGCATGAACGTAAAGTGAAAGGGCAGGTTTTCATAAACTTACTGGCTCTAAAAGAGCCAAACACTGAATCTACAAAGGTACAGACAATTCCCTCAGCTGACTCAGTAAATGACTAAATGAGTCTCTTATAAGATTTTCTACAGATCAGCCTGAAATATGCTGGGAGAACATTTAATGCAGCAAAGTCCCTGCTCTGCTCCAACTGGGATGAGAATAATTGTCTCCCTCCAAAAGTATCTTCCGAGGATGAACACTGCATTTTGTCAGACAAAAGCTGTCTTTTAAATTGATGGATGGATGCATTCACCATTTTCCCATTCTTTTTATAAAAGTCACATATAGGGTCATTTTACTAAAATAATTTTTATTCTGGTAAAAAGCAATCTCAAAACAACAGTATAAAAAAGGGCAAGATACTGTGATCACCCAATTTTGCTCTGACTGGCCATTTAACAAGTGATAGACAGGTGTCAAAATTCATGATACTGAGAACACTTTAGAAAGTGACTTTTCAATGATATATGGTTGCAAAAGACACAAGGCTCATTATTAAAAAGCCAGCAGCCTTAATCACTCCTCTGAAGAGTTCTCCTAAATTCTGAGTAAGCTATTTTTATGAATGTAAATATCATTTATCTTGTTAACAAACCACTAAGAAAGGAGTCAAAAAATGGTACTTATTAATAGAAAACCTGAGTTGGGAAAGATTGACAACTATAGTTACAAAGAGTACAGCATCTCAGCAGTAAAAACACTCAAGCTTTAAGTTACTATATTTTCTTAAACTCAGGTTCTTAGGAAACAAGACTGAAGAGCAGAAGTAGCTCTCTCCCTAGAAGACAGCAACTTGTGACAAAATAAAAGGCAGGGGTTCAAAGCCCCCTTTCATGAGAATTCCATACCAGTTAGCTCTTGTTCATCCATTCTAAAACACGTCGACTTCATAGACATCTCCAGCACCCTGATGCACCCGTCATCTGATGCCAAGATCACTTTATCTGACGTACACCAGTCCACGTCCAATATCCGAAAGGTCACGTTTCTTCCACTTCTTAAACTGCTCACCATCTGAACCTTCCAGAGTGAATGTGGTTGTCATTTTCAGACAGAAAAGGAAGACATTTATCATTGTGTATTAAATGGTTAAGGAAGACTGCCTGTGGCAAAGGCCCAGTGCAAGTTTAGAATTGAATAGCCTTTGAAAATCTATCTTCCACATGTAGATCACATTTTAAAGGTCTCAAAGACAGTGATAACATGAAAAAATAAATAAATAAATCCGTTGAGCTGTTACCTCCAGAGCAGAAATACTATAAAGTAAAAATGCTAAAAAGAAAATAATTTGTTATAAGAAACTTGACAAACCCATCATATAGTTTTCATTTCTAAATCAGAAAGAAGGGGGAAAGCACAGCTACCATGGCTAGCCAGCTGCATTTACATTTTATCCTCATGGCACCGGGCCTACCTCTTTAGTATCCCACACTTCAGCGCCGTCATTGTACATTGCTATTAACTTTTGGTTTCCTTTGCCAGGAGCAAAGCGGATCTTCTTCACCCAGCTTCGGTGTGTAGGTATTCCTCTGAGGACAAACAAAAACAAAAACACCAATACAATGTGGAGTAATATCTAGTCACCAAAAACTATGTCTCATGTCTTTTCCTATTTCCATTTCTGACAGCTCTGATGATGGGAGAACCACTTTCCCTTCTGGGACAGGGAGCCGCGTCTGACAGAAAGGACCTGCCTTCTGATGTCAGTTAGAATAAGGCCCCAGGACTTCTGCATGGGCCACCTGCGGAAAAGGGTCTCCTGTGAACAATCAAGAGCTTGGTTCAAGACCCTTCCTCCCAAGGTCAGGTGATAAAAGACCCACGTTCACTAATTTTGCCTGCCAAGTTACAAGCCTCCAATGAAACCATATCAAGAGGTTATCTTTTTCTTTTTAACTAAATAACAAAATTTCATTCTTGGCTCATACCTGGATACTCTGCCTTTCAAATCCCAAAAATTTAAATTTCCATCCACATCTCCAAGTACTAACGTATCACCTTTCCAAGCGATGCATGTCATACTACCCATACTTCCCTAGAAAACAGCAACAAACACACATGAATTTCACCACTTATAAGCTGTCATAACAGAGAAATATTTTCACTTAATGACCATAATGAAATAAGGATCTTTTAATAAAGCTTAATTATAAAGGGTTTTGCTTTAGTAAGAAATGCCATCAAATCCTGAAACACTGACTTCAGACACTAAAAGGGCTACAAAGCCTATCAATTTCAGCTACGAAGAAACAGGAGACTACAATTCGACAGACATTGTTATATGAGGTAGATTTATAGAGAAAGGATGTCTTTTGAGGAAGAAATGCCTTAGAAAAAAGAAAAAACAGAAGTAAAAAAGCCTTTTCAGAGAACTGACTCTAAGTTATCTCTCACTGCAAAGCCGTGCTCCCCAACCTTTTTGGCATCAGGGATTGGTTTCATGGAAGACAATTTTTCCATGGACTGGGGGTGGGAGGGGTGTCATGGGGTGGGGATGGTGCAGAGCTCAAGCGGTGACATGTGGCCCATTTCCTAACAGGCCACAGACTGGTACTGGATCACAGGCAGGGGTTGGGGACCGCAGTAAGTCCATTCCAAGGGAAACTAAAACTATTTCATAACAAATTGTACAGTAATTTTTCTATTGGAAAACAGGATCCAGAGTTTGACTGATACCTATGGAAACTTCTGGAATGAAGATGAAGAGATGCTGTTTTGTGCACAATTTCAATGCACAGAAAACTTTGCATAGAAGTTACTTATAGAAACATAAATATAGAAATTTAGATTGTAATAAATCTAACTTGGAGAAAGAGAGGAACTTGCAGTTCTAATGGAGGCCCAGAGGCAGCGTCATGGAGAGCTTAGCAGCCTGGGCTCTGGAATCAGGCTGCCTGGGCTTGAATCCCAGCTTGACCACCTAAACTGGCATATGATTTGAGGCATGTTTACTTAACCTTTCTATGTCTTGGACTTACCATTCATAAAGTAGGGTAAGTTCATGAAACCTGAGGAGTTGCTATTAATAGTGTTAATAAATTTATAAAGGTAAAGGCCTTAAAGTACTGTCTCTCATACAGTCAATACATGTTAGCTATTAAATAATATTACTGCTCAATTACTTCTCTGTGTATTAAAATAAATTTTGTTTTTGCATTTATTAAACAATATAAAAATTCACATGGTATCCATGGTAAGAAGTAGAAAAGCTCCAATGGTTTGACAAATTGACCATTAACAGACTGGCATACACAGCAAATATTGCATATATTCTAGTGGCATTCAACAAAGAAAAGAAAAATTGGATTAAAAAGCAATATTATAATAAATTCAATAACAAAAAACACACTAAATAAATGAAATTCTGTATAATATGAAGCAACACTCCAAGATCTTATTTCTATTTTCCTGGCCATGCTAATAGAATGCTTAATTAAGACTTTGCCTTTAAACTGGCTTCTGAAACTAGGTCACAAAAGACACTGCGGTTTCCTTCTTGCTTTCCCTTGGATCACTCTGGGAGGAGCCAGCTGTCATGTCATGAGGACACTCAAACAGCCTCATGGAGAGGTCCACATGAGGAAGAAGGAAGACCTCTCACCAATGCCAGCATGAATTTGCAATCAGCATGTGAGTGAGCCCTCTTGGAAGCAGATCGTCCTGCCCCACTGAACTTGAAATGACTTCAGCAGCAGCCAACATCTTGACTGCAACTTCGTGAGACCCCAAGCCACCTATAAAATATGAGGTTGGCATTCCATTTTTAGATGGCAATTTTAAATAAATATGCATATTTTTAAAAATCCCTTCATGCCTCCATTTAACCATTACAGTAGTCTGTATTAGTTTAAAACAACTTGTGAAATGCATGCTGACACAAATTATTAACTACAAAACTTTAGTCACAGAATTCCACAATGCCATAGAAAGGATTTATATGAGTTAGTAAATATTAATAATACCATTACACTTACAACCTATTATCCAAAAATAATACTAGAGGGTAAGTCAAATCCTTCAGGATAATGCCTGAAATGGAAAGAGGACAGATACTGAAGTCAGACAGACCTGAGTTTAAAACACTGCTCTGCCACATAGTTAAGCTGGGTAGCCTGGGGAAAGTTATTTATTCTCCCTCAGTTTCATTACAGGTAAAATGGAAGTCATTCCTTATGGATTATTATCGGAATAAAAATGAGCAGCAGACAGTAAATATTTAATCAAAATAGTTATAATGGTATTCTCTAGCAGTAAGGAACAAGTTTAATCATTGATAATGTCTCCTTAAATAGTAAAGTTTATCCACATTAAGCTTTTCTGAAGAAGCTTTCCAACTCAACTCTGCCTTCACTGGACATGGAACCAACACCATCTTTAATAAGAACCCTTGATGAAGAGTAATCAAGGGTTAGACTCACATCTGGTGGAATCCGAGCACTGTCCTTCACTGAGTTTCCTTCAACAGTGAGATGATAAACTTGGCCGTCATTATCAGTAAATACAAAATGTTCCCGCGCAGAGATGTTCTGACTGAGTTCAGATTTACTTTCTGCCTCCTGCAACAAGCTTTGGGATAGACAAAAATATTACTTTTCCCTCAGGTGACAGCCATAATTAATTAACTCTCCCAAAGTACAGACGAATTAATAGGAGGCCCAAAACCATTAAAAAAAAGTCTAAAACTAATTTTTGCCCAGTTAATAATGGGAAAACACAAACCACACCCAAAGACTTATACCACGAGAGAAAGTTTACCCTACACAGAGGAAAACGATCGTCTAAACTTAAGGAAAAGAAACCTCTTAGCTGTTTCTGCTGTCGAACTCTCCTCAACAGAAGAGAGGCCTTGCCTGTCAATGCCTCCAAAGTTTTTTGCTTGTAAAGTTGATATGGATGGGGATAGTACACAAGTTTAGAATTCCCAGTACATTTTCCTTGGTGTGCATAAGTGATAATATGATCTGCTTGTATGCCTATGCTACGTTCTTTTGAATTTCAGAAGCTGAAGTTTATGGGCCAGGACATTGAGAAAAATTACATTCACTAATAGATGCTAATGGGTGGATGATACTGAATACGTTATTGACTACATACACTAAGCAATACAGTACAATAATAAACTAACTTTTCAGTAATCTGGGTATAAAGCAGAGTCAAATTTTCTACCACAGATATCTTTAGATGACATCTGTCAGGTTCTCAGACATGATACTCATAGTACAAATCACAGTGGCAGGAAACACCGTACTGTACCTGATCACAGACGACTCAACAATACTTAGCTCCGTGTCCGAGACTACAGTCTGGCGGGCCATAGCCTCTCGAGTAGCAAGCTGTTTCTTTCTCAGGCTCTTCAAGTTGTGAGATGGTGACCACTCCTGTGAAGCGAAAACAGACACACCTAGAAGTGCCAGGTTCCCTTTTGTCCAAGAATCTTTCCAACAGCTGGGCACACTCATCATTGCCCAGCATCACTCATTATTACTGTACACGAATCTACAATTTGTTCTTTAGATTTTGCCTATTTATAGAAAGGCTGAATGAATGCATTTTAATTAGAGCTTAGGGTAAAAAAGTTTACTGGCAAACTTACAAAAGATCTGACATTTTGATGTCTTCTTTTTTACAAAATGAAAGCAATGAATTCAATTATAGTATCTCCTATTCCCCATCTCCATCCCTAGCCCTTACATACAGAGTGAGATAATCATGCTCCTCCAACCAGGGTGCCTTCATCCTCCATCGGTAACCCCAAACCCTTGCTTTATTTATTTATTCTTTTCTACTTCACCTGTTCTAATGCCTTTAATCCAGTATCCTCTCATAAATGTAAATTCTTAACACATCATTATTTCACATGCATGTATTTCTAATTTACATAAATAGTACTGTGTTATATATCTCATCCTGTTTCTTACCCTTTTCACTATTTTTAATGTATTGGAGTCCTTTCCCTATTGTTTTCACATGCTGTATACCATGCCATGGGAGAATGGACCAATTTTTAATGTCTGTTCTCTCAGCAAAAAACACCCAGATTGCCTCCAAACTCCCAAGATATCAAATAACACTACAGTTAATATCTTTGTAAAAATTCCTTCATGACAAGGAGCTCACCAGACACAGAAGATGCCTAAGTTTGCCTAAGTGCTGCCAGTGTGTCAGTCTACAGAACGGCTGCATTGGTCAACATTCCTAACAACCACGCACACTTGACACTGTGTGGCTTTCCAATTTTTGTTAGTCGAAAAGGTATATCCATAGCATGGTTGTTTCACTTTGAACATCTCTGAAAACTGATGAGTTTGAACGCTTCTTTATATGTTTGTTGGCCTTTGAGATTTCTCTGCCATTCATTAACTGTTCCTATACCTTGTCCATTTTCCCATTGGGCTTCTGGCTTTTTCATTGTGAATTTGTAAAAGTTCCTTGTTAATTTTAGACACTGGAAAATTCCTTTCCCTAAACTGTCTTCTGTATTTAACTTTTACAATAGCATCCTTCATCAAATAGAAAGCATTATTCTTGATTAATCAAATACACTAAAATATTTTTGCCTTTTAGTGTGAGCTTGTGATGTTCTCTCCTGCCCCCAGGTCACAAAAATATTATTTTGTTATATTAAATTTTATAGCTTTACTTCTTTACATTTAGGTCTTTAATATTATAGAGTTCACTTTTTTATACGGTATTAGGTAGGGATCCAGTATTTTTCTCCATAAAGTGAGACAGTTTTCACAATGCTGTCTACTAAATAGCATGTCCTTCCCCTTTGATTTGTGTGCTACCTTTCTTTTCTTTTTCTTCTTTTTATTTTTTGTTTAGGGATGGGGTCTTGATATCTTGCCCAGACTGGCCTTGAACTTCTGGCCCCAGGTAATCCTCCTACCTCAGCCTCTGTGTACTACTTTACTATGTATTAAATTCCCAAATATTCATGAGTCTGTTTCTGAGCTCTTTACTATGTTGGTCAAATTCCTGCTTTTATGCCAGTGCAACACTGATTTTATTTCCACGGTTTTATAATCTGTACTAATATCAGGTAGGATAAGCCTCGACCCCACCTATACCTTCTACATTTACTCCTTTTTCAAGGATGACTTAGCTATTTACAACTTTTCTTCTTTCACAAACATATTAGAATATGTTTATCACATTCTCAAAATATCTCAATGAAATTGGAATTAGAATTGCACTAGTGTAACATTAGGTTGACCCATCCAAGAAAATAAGGGTCATCTCCATTTATTTAGATCATTTTCTCTGAACATATATTTCTAACAAGAAAATACATGGCAGTAGTGATTTTAATTCAAGCTAAATAAAAACATTCATCATATATATCTAAATATTTACTTCTTAAACTGTAACTTACCAAAGCAGTTATTGCAGGGAAGTTTTTGGACATTTCTCTAAGCAGGGTACAAGTCCTAACATCCCATAACTCCAGGGGTTTATCTTTGAATACAACTGCTAAATACTGCCTAAAATAAACAAAATTACTAAATAAGCCTCTTTTTGCAAAAATTTCACCACGAATTAGTACAAATAAAGAGTTCAATAAACTGAAAAACTCAGATGACACAATGTAAACACAGTCATTTAGCCCTACGATCAATAGTCATAAGAAGGTAAAGCTCCAAGATGACCTTTGAGAGCAAATAAAGACTCACACAATGAGGCAAGGGGTCTGGCTCAGTAGAAGGAGTGGCATGGATTCAAATCCTGGTGCCACAACTATGTCAACCCTCCTGGGGCTCATTTTCTCATATATGGCATGAGAATACCATCACCTACTTCAATGGGTTGGTATGTAGGTTATAGTGAAAATTAAATGACAAAGTATGGAAAGTTTCTATCATCCTACTGTAATAGGTATTTAGCAAATGCCACCTTCTTTATTCATTTTCTGTCAGAAAGTGCTGAATGACTTGAAGGAGTGCAATCCAACAAACACGAATTCAGCCTTGACTACTCAGTAACCACTGTGAGGAACTAAAACGTTATCGACAAATGATGGACGTTGAGGAAATGTGACAGAGCACACAGTGTATCAAAGGACTGAGATTCTTCCACTCAGGACCACATGTGCCACTTGATAATTACGTGGCTTCAGATAAGATACGTAACCTTTTTCAGCTTTATTCTACTTCTATTTAAAATGGTGTTAATAATACCTGCCATGCCTACCTCACAAAATGCTGAAAGGATTTTTAAAAAAGGACAGAATACATGGAAAAATTTTATAAACCATGATGGATTATACAAATATATTACATTGTTTATTGTATTTAATATAAAAGCATATAAAGGCATGTGCATAAATAACTAATATAAGACAAAATGTGGTAAGAGCTATAAAGATTCATTGTGAAAGAGGAAATTAATTTTGACAACAGGGAAATGGCATTCCAGGCAGAGTTATGAATATGACAAGTGACAAAGACAGGAAAGGACTGTGTGTTTGGGGGACATGCTACCTGAAATGCAGAGTATGTGAGAGCAATCATGAGAAGGAAGACTAAAATGTGTATTTTTGATATGATAAAAGACCTTACATGCCATGAGCTATGTAGGAGTTTATTTAACAGAGAATAGTACATCACTGAGGGTTTTGAAGTAGGGGATGATGTGATCCGCTGTTTTAGATGTATTAATTTAGCAGGGATGTGTAAAGTCTGACTGGAAATAGAAGAGACTGGAGTCCTAATTGAGTAATTCTCAAACTTCTTAGTCTCACGTCTCCTTTATACTCTTAAAAATTACTGAGGCCCTTCTTTTTATTATATGGGTTACAGCAATTGATATTTTGTATATTAGAAATTAAAAACTTAATAAATTAAAAAATACATTAATTCGTTTAAAATTTTAAAAAGTATAAAAAAATTAGCAAGATGGTAGATTTAAACACAAGCCATATTGATAATTATACCAAATATGAATAATTTAAACATTATAATTAAAAAGCTGAAATTGCCAGACAAAATGAAAAACCAGAACCCAATTACGTGCTGTCTACAATAAACCAAATTTAAATATAAAGACATTGATGAATTATAAGTAAAAGGATGGAAAAATTGATACCATGAAAACACTAATCAAAAGAAAGCTGGAGTGGCTATACTAATAACAGACAAATTATACTTACTTCTGAGTAAAGAATAGTACCAAAGACAAAGAGGATAGTTCACAATGATAAAGAAGAAAGTCATCAAAAAGATCTAACAATGCTAGGTATGTATGTATTTAATAATAGATAACCATAATAAAAAATACTCAAAGCAAGAATTTGAGTTCTTCAAATGAGAAATAAATAAATTTGTAATTAAAGTTAGAGATTTTGACACTCATCTCTGAGTAAGTGACAGAACAAACAGGTAGAAAATCAGTAATACAGAAAACTTAAATGACACTATCAACCAACTTGAACTGACATTTATGTAATATCTGATCAACAACAGCAGAATATGCAACTTTTTCAAATGCACATGAAGCATTCATTAAGACAGAACATATTCTGGGCCACATAAAAAATCACATTAAATTGCAAAAGACCGAAATAATATAAAATATGTTCTCTGACCCCAACAGAAACTAAAAATTAACAGAAAGATATCTAGGAAAACACCCAAATAGTCTGAAGTTAAAAAATATACCTATGAATACCCCCGTGGAAAACTTAAAATATTTTGAAGTGAATTAAAATGAAAACATATCATATCAAAAATTGTAGGATACAGGAAAAGCAGTGCTTATATAGCATTATATGCTTATATTTTAGAGAACCACCTTAATCTAATTATCTAGATTTCTATTTTAAGAAACTAGCAAAAGAACAGCATTTTAAAAAAGCAGAAGGAAAAAAAAGATAAGCATGGCAGTCAATGAAAAAAAATAGAAAAATCACACAGAAGAATCAAAAAAAGACATATAAGTGTCTTTATTGGCAAACAAGATTTTCTGTATAGAAAATCCTAAGGAATCAATAAAAACATCTATACTAGAATAATTAAGTTTAGCATGGTCACAAGGTACAAGGATAATATCAAAAAATTAACCGTATTTCAGTATACTTACAGTAAATAATTGAACATTTAAATTTTAACAATGCCATTTATAACAGATCAAAAAAACACAAAAATAATGAACAAATGATATGTAAGACTTATACATTGAAACTATAAAATATTGCTGAAAGAAATTAAAGAAGACCTAAATAAATGGAAGAAAGATATACCATGTTCATGAATCACAAAACTTGTTAAGATATTAATTCTTTCCCACACTGATCTATGGATTCAATGCAATCCCAATCAAAATCCTTGGAAGATTTTTTGGTAAAACTGATAAGGAAATTCTAAAATTTATATGAAAATTCAAAGATCCTAGAAAACCCAAAACAATTTGAAAACTATTTTAGAAAGCTTACTCTTTCTCTTTGTTCTTTTGGTTGGTTTTCATTCAATTTCTATTTTTAATAACCCTATTTTTCATTTATTTTCCCTTGAAACAAAACAACTCAAAAAATTACTAGAAGTAGAGAAGGTCTAAATTATAAAGAAAGAAAATAAGTTTTTTCACTCATTAACTTCATGTTTAGGTGAAAGTACATAAGAATTTCATGAGAAAACAAATAACGATCCATACAAAAGTTACGTCATCATTTTAGAAGTGAGAATGATAGCAACTTAATTTTGTGACCAAAATATTTTTTTTGATATGGTTGAATGTCACCATTTGCTATCACTAAAAAAATCTAAATGCACTCTAATATATTCTCACTTTTTTAAAGATTAAAAAAAATCCATGATATACCATTGCAGTAACAACATAGATCTTTTTAGGTTGACACTTACTTCAAATGAGATACTTTAATCATTTCGATGGGTGACTCATCATTGCCTCTTTCACCACGAAAAGCAATACTCCTACCTTTAATTGAAAATATTAAAAAAGACAGGAAAACAACACATAAAACATGTAAGAAACAAAAAGCCATACAAATATAATTTGATCAGTCTATCCTCTATCCTCCTGTTCATTCCTCCACTTGCTTCTAAGCTGTTTCTGCTAACCTAAATTCAAAAAATATTCTCAAAAGTATTACAAGTTAATGATCAATAATATATTACTTATATTCAAATATCTATTTTATAAAAAGGTATTTTCATTTGTTATACAGTTTCTTGAATTCTGTAATTCAATTTTAGAAATACTAATTTCTAAAATTTTAAGGCATCTATGGTAAAGCAATTGTCCACCGTAAAAACTACTTGATTATTCAAAGTAATACAAACATTCCCAAGTTTCCAAACACTAACTAGTGGGGGGAAAAAACTCTTGAAACATGTATTTAAGATTTTCTTGCCCCATCTGCAAAATACTAAAATATTTTGAACATTTTTCTACCAAAATGTCTCTATAAACTGAAATTAGGGAATGATAACTACAATATTTATGCATGATGTAGTTACAGTATAAGAATTAGTTAACTAACAAAAGAAGGTAAATGGTTTTCTATAAATGAAAAGCACAAATTCTACCTTATGTCTCAATAAATTCTACCTTATATCTTTTCTTAGATTTTTATTTACATTAAATAAGAGTGAACAGACTCAATTCAAAGACAATTGAATGCCTCAACGTCTCCCTACTGCTCGATGCCATCAGGTAGAATCTCACTCCGCTCACTATTATTATACCCCAAACAGCCCGTGTCCTTTCCTGACTCGGTTAGTTTGCTGGCCTCCTTAGAAGACAGGGCTATAAAAGTCTAATCTATGAACTCAAATATCTCACTTAAGGAAGTCATTAATTATTACTGTAGACATTAGTTCCTTAAGAATAAATCTGTAAAAGATTTTAAGTTATATCTTACAGTTCTGAACTTGAGTTGACTGGAAAAAAATGAACAAGGGTTTTTTTAATGAATGATGCTAGAGTACAGCATTTCACCCCTGGGATACTACATAACTAGAGAGCTGGTGCCAGTTTGTTGGCAAACTAGGAATCCGGGGATAAGGTTCACTGGGCAGGTCACTTCCAATGAGACCAGAACAACACTGACTACAGATGGGGCTGCTGCCTTGAGGTTCAGCACCTTATCTTTGAGAGCTTGGACATACATATGGAGAATATAAGAAAACAACCATATACTTCATTTATTTACAACCATTTACTTGATTTATTTTACATACACAGGTACATACATATATTGATTAAAATCATCTATATATATTCATATTGCTATACCATTTTAAAGAAACTTATCATAATTTTGTCAGAAAGCCTTTATGAAATTACTGCATGTACCATAAAATAATTTTAAACTCTCACCTTATTAGATTTCAAGTTCTTTTGAAATTCACTGGGTTTAGGTTTTTAACAATTCTGAACAAGTTACTTTACTGGAATGTTTCCCATTACAAAGTTTTCAAACTTCCAAATCAAGTTTCCCTATTCAGTTAGTCAGAGACTATCAAAAGTTTTAAATTTGAGCTTAACAATACTTAATCTCTGAGTTTTCTAAGGGTTTCCTGAAAAGGCTTTCTTTTCTTTCCTCCCTCTTCCTCTCTCTCTTTAGAGGCAGAGTCTCGCTATATTTTTGAGACAGGGTCTTGAGCTCCTGGGCTCAAGCGATCCTCCTGTCTCAGCCTCCCAAAGTGCTGGGATTACAGGCATGAGCCACCATGCCTGGCCCAAGGCCAAATTTTTAAACAGAGAATCTAATAAAGAGTAATTTTAAAATTGATCTTTTGATTATATATAACAATGCACTTAAAAAGTAGACCTGGTATCCTATTTTTTTTATGAATCTGTTTAAGTTAATAGTCCTCCACTTTATCATGTATTTGTGTTAACAAAATTTCCATAAACACAATGATGAGATCTTTTTAGAGCAATTATTACAAAACAAAAGAATATATAAACACAGAAAACAAGATAAAATTCAAAGGTAAAAGTATTTTGGACATGTTTTACAAATAACAACATCATTGATCAATATGACAAACCACTTTGAATCTTTTAAAACAAACCTGTTGGAAGATCAACCAGTTGAAGTTCATTTCTCACTAATCCCAAATTGTTTGGTGTTGAGGTAGCAAAAGAAAGAAAGCTGGTTAAACTCGTCCACTCGATACCCCTATAATGAGAAATTAAACACAGACTAAACTAGTAATACCCTTTTTTGTTGGGAACGTTTATTTAAAAAATAAGTTTTCCTAAGACCTAAATTTTATTACACAAGTTAATCAAAAAATAATATGATCTTCTGTCTTTTTTTTTTTTTTTTTTTTTTTTTGAGATTATGTCTTGCTCTACTGCTTGGCTAGAGTGCAGTGGCATCATCATAGCTCACTGCAGCCTCCAACTTCTGGGCTCAAGTGATCCTCCTACCTCAGCCTCCTAAGTAGCTGGGACTATAGGCATGTACCACAATGCCTAGCTAATTTTTTTTTATTTTTTGTAGAGACAAGGGTCTTGCTGTTGTCCAGGCCGATCTTAAACTCCTGAGCTCAAGTGATCTTTCTACCCTCAGCCTCCCAAAGGGCCAGGATTACATGTGTGAGCCACTGCTCCCAGCTAACCTTTTATCATAACGTGACCTTATATTTGAGACTATATTACCATATATTTCTAACACATAAAAAATTATTTCTAATTAAAACTTTATTTCCAAATGTAATGACAAGATAGTTTAGTGACCAGGATTCATTAGCATTAAAATTCATTCAGCATTAAAATGACTATTACAATTTGGCCAGAGAGTGAATCACATGACAGTAGTTTCCAAGAATTCCAACTGCTTAAAAAGAAGTGGTATGGAAATATTCTGAGTGGAATGCTTAAAGTTAGGTACACTTAAGAATTTTATCAAATTTTAACAAAATTCTTGGTTTGAAAGCAGAAATTTCAGAAACAAAGAATAGAAACTGAGCTGTCAGATTTGGAAGTGGTTAAAAGTTCCAAATAGTACATCAATTAGAGAGAAGCACAAAAGGAAAATCTCAACGAAAAAGATATGTATGACAAGATGGCAACCTAATGCCCTGGGAGTCTCATTTATGTGGGACAGGAGATGATGACAAATTTTTTTCCACTAACATAACTGCACAGTGCAAACTGTCATAATCTGCAGAGAATGGAAGAGAGAAGGGGCCACTGGGACAACGAGCCAGCTCGTCAGAGTCATGAGAAGGACCCGCACTGGTTACAGGGTGATCGAGGATGGTTGGGAGAGAAGTCTAAACCTCTGTTCTGCATGACTGCTCATCAGCATTTATGGGACAGCCATTTTTAAAAACAATTTATCATCTATGGCACCTCTCACGATACAATAGCAGTGCTGAGTAGTTGTGACAGAGGTTTTAAGGGCTAAAATCCTAAGCCTAAAATATTTACCATCAGGCTTTTTACAGAAAATGTTTACCAACCTCTGCTCTAGTTTATCCATTTCTATACCAATTTGAATGCTGTTGCTAGGTTTAGCACGAAATACTGTTTTTAACATGTTCCCTATTTACCCAGGAAGGCACAATGGCTTCCTGTATAATATCCAAACTCCTCTATGTGGCCTTCAAAGCTATCCAACCATTTGCCTCATCCCACCTAACCAAGCTGACCTCTCAATCATTTGAACCTTATCTGCTACTTCAATGAGAATAACCTTCCTTACTGATCCCTTTGTACCGACCTACTTGTCTTTCCTCAGAGAGACAAGCATAATCCAAAGAGAACTAACAACAATTTGCAACAGCAGAGAATTGCTATGGTTATCAAGGATTATAACTTTTTAAACATAAAGTTTCACTGACACACTCAGATTAGGCCACTTATAACTGAGTACCTTTGGGAACGTCCATGCCTGGAATGAACTTTCCTCTTCAAATACCACTGCAGTTCAAGTTCTGGCTTGAGCACTTAACAGTTCTGTGCTCTCTCTGTACCTCGATTTCCTCATGTGTTGTGCAGGAATAGTATCACTGAGTATGTGAATGAGCCTGGCACATACACAGGAAGCACCATGTGTATTGGCAATTATCATTATTACTCTCATTACAACATCTAACTGAAGCCCTGTTTTCTTCATGAGGCCTCCCCATTTCCTAAACTCAAACCACACCCACAGTGAGTACTACATAATTTGGATAATTAGTCACTAGAAAAGTCCCTTGGACCCTTGTTTCTCCTTTTGTTTTCCTAACAGCAACAGTACTCATCAATTTTTCTACTTAGAGTGAACAAAAGATAAGAGGAATCATTTTGGATGTATTCTGCTCTCTGTATTGGTCTGGTAGCTTCAATAAGACCTGTTTGTCCACAGAAACCCTAAGACCCACCCTCCAAGTCTTGCAGTCCGAACTGATCATGCTCCAGTATAGTGATGCCACTATCTTTGGACCGTAAGAATTCCAGTCCTCCCATTTCTCATTCATTATTTCCAAAATTATATCTGTTAAGTAGCTGGTATACACGAGTGACTGTGCTAGGCACTGGAAATGCAGCCATGGATAAGACAGACATAATTGCTATCCTTCTGGAGCTTACAATCTAGCAGAAAAGAGACATTACACAAGCGTCTTCTGTATTATTTACTGCAGAAGAAAGTGAAGAGTTCAGCATGACCATGTAAGAATCAGACATAATCTGGTCTCAGGGGACAAGCAGCCCCTGAAGGACTATTAAAGCTCAGACTCAAAGGGCAAACTGGGCTTTAATCTAAGCCTGAATGACTGAGGAAACCATGTGGCTGACTGAGAAACACTGTGCTAGATTATACTCTCTTAGAAAGGAGTTACTCCATCATTTCTCTCTAGGCACATGGTAAGTACTCAGGAAATTTTGTTAGATTAAGGGAATGATGTCCAAGAAAAACTTAGCACTCCTTATGTTTATTGGTTCCATGTATTTTCAGAGAAGTGCTTTCCCCACTGTATACAAGATATTCTAGTGCACAGGATATAACAGAACACAGGGTAGCTGCTTACTTGTAACCTAGCAGTATGAGCATGTTGCCTTTGAATAGATTACAGAAGCAGCTTGTATATCTGATTCCTACAAAGGAAAATAAAAACCAAGTTGAACTTCAAGGTGGATTAGATAAGGAGGGGATTATTTCTCAGAAAAAAATAAAAACTCTTACCAAACACAGCTGAGTACCATACTGCCCTCAGGATTAGAACACTATCATCTAGGTCTAACTGTACACTGAGGTCTATAAAAAATTAATAAGAACAGCAGCTCATTTTCTGGCTTGATCTAGGATTTTTTTTTTTTTGGATTCCTAACCACTGAACAATTATAACCTTAGAATTATCAACAGGTATGTAGGGTTCTGACTCCTGCAGTTTCTCAAGCTGGGCCTCTTGACCACCTACTGGGGTTGCCAAAGAGAGGCTCCTTCTCAACACTGGGTGGCTAGTGGGAACACACACTTTCTGAGTGGCTTTGAAATTCTAAGATCCTTCTGCAAATACAGACAGACAAAACAGAGATCATTTCACTTGCCACAAATCACTCAATTTACTCAAAGCAATACTGAGTCAATCAATGTTCTGATATCCATATATGCTACTATTACAATAGCAATTTTTGACATTCAAAATAGTACTGGGCTATATTACAGGTTGAGCATCTCTAATCCAAAAATCCAATACAAAATGCTCTAAAATCCAAAACTTTTTGAGCATCATTATGACAACTTTGTTTTCTGATGGTTCAATGTACACAAACTGAGTTTCAAGTAAAAAATTATTAAAAATATTATATAAAGCTACCTTCAGTCTATGTGTGTGAGGTATATATGAGACAGAGATGAATTTTGGATTTAGACTCAGGGCCCATCCCTAACATATCTCCTTAATATATAAGCAAATATTCCAAAATCCAGAAAAACCCCAAAAGCTGAAACACTTCTGGTCGCAAGCATTTTGAATAAGGGATACTCGATTGTATTGTAAACTCAGCCTACTGGACAAAGACACAAGCTAATAATCTAAGAAAACCTACATGTATCTCTCTATTTTGTGTACTTCCAGGTATCTTTCACTGGATTATAAGCATCAAATGCTTTGTCTCTTTACAAGCATGTAGAAGATTCTCATATAGATATTTGAGTCAAGTATCCCTGGTTAAAACATCCTGGTTTTAAAAAAACACACAAGCAACTATCTGCAGGAACTGTAGGGTTATATTCCCTGGCTGTATGTATGCACAACATTCAAGTACTTAAGATTACGTGATTTAAAAAAACACATTTTAGTAAAAGATAGAAAAACAATTTTCTAAAAGTAAGCATAATTTGCATATAAAATCTAGAATGTATTGGGTTTATTGATAATAAGTTCTGAAATTTTTATAACACATCTGCAAAATTTTTATAATGGCTTCAATTGTAATACTAAAATTATATTAATTGAAACAAAAAGAAAGCAGGATTTCAGCATCCCCTTGGGCAGAATCTCTGAATATAAAATGTGAATTATTTTCAACATGGCAATTAAGAGGGAAAATTAATATAAAAAATGGAGCATCTTTGTATGATCATTCACAATGTGAGACTGAGTAGCATATCCCTTAGTTATTCAGTATCTCAAATAACACTTTCTAATTAATTTCAGTGTTATTAGACCATAAATATTATCATAGCATGTGTAAATTATAATATTTAGTGACATCTACAATCTGACTAATCCAGGATAACAAATCTTACTTAAATCTAACAGCTAATTGATAAATTAGCTACTGAAGGTTTCACTGATAAGGGAAAAAATGACAATGTGTTTGATTTTTCAGAAGCATGTTCCAAATTCTTTGTGTGAATCTTAGCTCAGTCAACATTTTTATTTTATTGTCAACATAATTTCTACTAATCTATGTGAATTTTTTTAGCTGGAGCTCTAGGACATGCACTGTAAGAGTAAGTCAAGACCTAAGGCTATGAAGCTTCAAAGGCCTAGACTAAATTCCATCTACCTCTTTCATAGATTACTCTGTAATTCTCAGTTTCTTCCTCTATAAATTGGAAATATAATGTCTATCCCATACAGTTGTAGTGGGGATTCAACAAAATGATGCATGCAATGTATTAATACTTAACATAATCCTTAGAATAAGTACTGGTTAAATGGAGAGTTTTGACTGGTTGGTGTTAGCCATAAGAGGAAATACCACACACAAAAGGCAAGGGAGAAAAGAAATGTCAAGAGAAGAAATGTACACAGGAAAGGAAGGGAGAGAGACGATATCGGCAGTGGCAGCAGACTACTAGAAGTGCCAGAATGGCAAATGGCAGACATCAAAACAACAAAGAAGAGAAAAGATGAACAACAGCCTGAGACGGTCCATACAGACACCTGTGTCACTGTATCCCAAAAGCTCAATGCATTTGAAGACATTCCTATTCCATGTAAATGTATCTGGGGAGATACTGTACGAGCACAGCATAAAGTAGCAATAAATAGTCGCCTGGGCTGTACCACAAAAAAATGCACTTGAAAGAATAAGGCAATGTAAACTTCTCAGCAATTTTCATCACAATCAGACGTTGTGGTATTTAAAGGGTTAACCCTTCTCCATTCAGAAAATGCATTTACTCAGAATAATGTGTTCGCTAAGGGTTCACTAAAGAATTTTAATGTATACACGAGACCTACAATTACATAATATATAGAAAACAAATATGCTTTCATTAAAAGATCATCAAAAACTACTGGAAATTTCTATCATATATGTATGTGTAACTGTACAATCTATCATTGATAGGGCAAAAAATAAAATAAAAAAATAGCCTTGCATTTAGCAAAATAATGCTATGGAGTAGACAGGTATGCACTTTAAAATAAAAAGCAAGAGGTACTCCTCTATCAATGTAGCCTTTCCTCAGACATTTCTGTATATACAGCACTCATAAATAGATCATATCTCAAAAATCAAAAAGTAAGTCCTATACAGTTTTGTACTTTTTCTGGTGGTGTTTAAACAAAGAAATAAATAACATTAATTAACAATTAAAATGACTTCATTCAAATTTATCATGAGCAATCCTACTAATAGATCTTCACAGAAATAAAAAATAAACGAAATAAATTTGAACAAAGTAACACAGGAATTTCCAGTGAGAAACTAGCCTGGACCTTAGGAGAAATAAATAAGATATAGCAGTAAAAGAGAAAAAATTCTCCACTGCTTATGTTCTTTACAAAGCAAACAATTAGTACTCATCCTTAATTAACATAGCCATTAGTTGGATATGAATATTGTTCAAATTTTTCAGTCAAATAATCACCACTGCAGAGTATTCAATGTAGAAAAGTCTATGAGAACTTTTTCCTGATATGTATGTTTGTGATCCCAACATCACAATGACATACTCACTTGACCTCACATGAATGGATGCTTAACTCCTTGTGTAGCAGACCGCTGGTGAGGTGGTACACCAGGACAGAACCATTTCCTGTACCTATCAAAATGATGCAACAGAAGACTATTAATTTAGTAGGAATTCCAGATCTTTTCAACACTAATCTTTCTCAAGATTTTCATCATTTTATAACACTTAATCTTTTACTAAAGGGACTCAAGCTTCAAGCTATGTATCCCTCAAAAAAAAAAAAAAAATGAATGAATATTTTTTTCCACTTCCTCATCAAAAATGGGCCTAATTTGATGTGCTCTAAAATCTTGCCTAACTCTGGGGACAGATTTTCACAGAAAGATTTTAAAACCTATATCAACACACATAGAATCTGCAGCTTTCCTAAGCTTTTCTACACATCGCAGTTTACATAATACTTTTTGAGATTCAGAAGGTTTTTTATAGCTGGTCCTCAAAAAGGCAAACTAAGAGAGCTCATCAACCAGGTTTTTCTATTCTTCTTTACAAAGCTTTTGTTTTTGTTTTGTCTCATATTAAATAAATCCTGACAAGATCATAAAGTATGATTGCTAATTGTGGTTTCTGCAGTTAAAGAAGCCTGGGCTCAAGCCCTGGCTCTGCCAGATACTTCTGGGTGAATTATTTGCCCATACTAAATCTGTTTTTATCTCTTTGAAATGGTAACAGTAGAAAATCTATTTGTTAGAAATTAAATGAGAAAATATATGTAAAACACTTAACACAGTACTTTGCACAAAGTAAGCACTTGGTTAACTATTAGCATTTCTGTTATCACTGTAATTAATAGTTTAAAGTTATTACTATTCCTAAAGCTTTTAATGGTCTCAAGTAATATGTCTAAAGTTTAAACGGAAGGGACAGGAACATACCTAAGTAAAGCTTCTGTGTCTAAAATGTATTTATCAATTAAGCAAGAAAAGTGAACAAATTATTTGGACAATCACTTTCTTACTGCACATGATTTAAAATGATTAATGAATTCATACAAAGTAACAGAATGGAAGTAAAAATTCTAGGCAAATTCCAATTCTATCTTATTTGCAAAATAAAGCTCCATAAATCTTTTGCAAAACCATTTTAGAAAAACATATTGTACAGTTGCTTATGCTTACCATCTATTCCATAATACCTTCTGGTACTGTAAAAGTATTACTAAAGTTTTTCAATTAAAAGATCTTCATAATAATCAAATGATTTCTACAATCTAAAGTTTTCATGATGGTGAACCTATAACTAATACTCTAGGGGAAGCACAAGAAGTAATTCCATAGTTGAACTCTACTTATCTTCCTTAGTGACACTGCAGAACTTTAGGCACATATTTTGTATTTTTTACTTTTACTTTGTTATTATACTAAAGTCAATAAATGATGATATTCACTGTATGCTAGTACCATACAACTTATTCTACAATAAATCTCAGACCTTGTCATAGGTCTTATTTTATAGCTGTCCCAAGGAGTAATTTTCCCCAAGAAATTCACAAAATCCTAACTGACAAGTTAGGTACACTGACATTGTACATACATGTACATATAAAATACACTGATGGATCCAAGTTAAAATCTCTAGTAGAGGTTAAACATGAATCAATAGTTTCTAAAGCAAAAATTAAACATTTATCTGTATTTATATAAATCTGGACACAAATACACAGACTATTGAATATTAAAATTCAAATTACTTTCAGAAGATAGCCACAGGAAAAGAATACAGCCAAATAGTAATACCCAAATGAATCTTTAGTACTGACAAGTCAGCCATTAAGCTGACACATGTTGCCCACAAAATAAATGTGGTTAGATTTTCATTTAAGAAAGAAGAAAAAGAATCACAAATCACATGTTTATAGATTTCGGGAGAAAGACAGAAGCCAACTAATAGTAACTTAAGAAGAAATGTTGACAGTTTCAAACAAATGCTATTTTTCAAAAAAACTGGAGAAATGTATTTTAACCTCATATATTTAATAGCAAACTAAAGTTTGGTTTTTTTCTGTACACTGTAAAAAAAATTAGGTTCATCACCTTACTATGAAATTAATTGACAGCAACTTGAAACCTAGACAAATTTTCTATCTATAACATAAAAATGTGCAATTTCAAACAAAAAAGCAAATCTTAGTTTATAGGGACCATAGCCATTTGAAACAATATTTAACATACAATTCTTAGCAAATGAAGAACGCTGCTATTATTAAACTGTTAACTCTGACTATATTTTTAATTAACAAAGACTGAATACAAAATGACATGCACAGAAAGACTGGGGTGGTCCAAGAAAACACAAGAAGTTTGTGATTTAAAATCACACAGGGACTAGCCTCCTGGTATTTCAGAAATATATTATAGTGTTAGAGACTTGATTGTCCAATCTCAGGTGGATGAGTTATCACTGAAATTAAAAATAAGACAGTTGGAATAAAAGGACAGAAAAAAATAAGAAAAATGTTTCAAGATGAGTATTTACATTATTTTTCTTAGCTTCTATCTCCTTTTAAAGAATCCTCAAAGAGAACAAAGGATTTTCTAGAAACTAGGAAACCTAAACATCTTATAAAGTGAGTTAAAAAAAGATAGGTCAAATATTCACCAACAGCAAGCAGTGGCTGATACATCTTGATGTTTTTTGTGGTCAATGGTGGGCACATACGGATGGCAAACTGTGGTGAGGGCAGTCCTGAAAGCAGCCCTGTAAGCAGGAATTTGAGGTGCACTTCCTGCAGAATAGAGCCTTTGGGATGGTCTTCCCCAGCAATTGCACTTTGTCCTGATTTGTAATAAAGATAACAAAAGATATTAATTATAACACATGCTGACCTTAAAAATCTAAAGAAACTTCTCAGTGGAAATGTTCCTCGGGTTTAGAAGCAAAGGTGTAATATAGCACTCTAGAGCTGTACCTATTAGGGCCACGATGCCTGTGCTTGGCTATGGAACTTAAATCACACCAGCTTACAGCTCAAAGGATAGATAATTCCAGAATGTTGTTATCCAGAATTCAGGGACCTATGTCTTCTAAGAAACACTGTTTTAGCCAAAGTTTCTGGTATTAAGGCACTACACAGAGGCTCCAGAACAAATCAAGAGAACTTAGGTTAGAGAACAGTTTCTGGGGCGTGGGATGCTGTACCACATTCCCATCTTACTGCTTTCTAAAGGGTTATTTTTCAATCTGATGTACTCTGTAAAGTGTATATAAAATTGGTAATCACGAAAAGCAAGTTCAAAGACCTCACTTGTGATTTCTAGTAAGAAATCTTAAGGTGTCAATATAAATAGAAAATATAAGCTTTATAAGTAAATATATAAAATAATAAATAATCTGGATAATATATGAACTGTCAGTGTTCACAGCTAAGTCTTCAAAAGCATTATTTTCAGATATACCATTTGTACTTAGGTTCCCAGATTTCAAACTAAAAAGATGATTCCAATAAAAACCGTTCTAACAAAATGTGAACACAAAGAGTACAACAAAATCAAGACTATTCATTAAAAAGGGCATATAAATTTCCTTCCTATAAACTGCTATTGAATATTGAGATTAACTTCCCAAAAGCACATAATAAAGAGTATGTGAGTGTGTATGTGTATGTATGCGTACACACACACACACACACACACACACACACAGATATATCTCTCTACATCTACATATACATACACGAAAACATGGAAATACTGTGAAAGGAAAAATGTAAATAATTACTAAGACTGTGTGTGATGGGACTATGAATATAACCTTTTAAGGCTGTAAAGTTTTTTTTAATGTTATTTAAAAATCCACAAAACACATAGGAAAAATGGCCATCAATTTAATCCAATTAAAATGATCCCTTAAATTAGCCACACAGATGACGCCAATCTCTCTGCCTAACTTTGGTAACAAAAGTTGGAATATAAAGCAATGAGAAGTTCAGGTAGGTACCACATATACCAACCCTACCAGCTTGGAGTTGACTCCTGGGAAAGCCACATTTTTCTATGAGTATTTTCCATAATGACAGGGTATGGCAGATTAGGCCTTAATAAGCATCAACTTTTATCCAATGAATATAAATCAGCCTCTGTATTTAACTGAATTGCTTTCAATTATCACTAAGTACACAGTGAATTTCAAATTAAAAGTTTAATTAAAAGTTTTAATTAAAATGTTTTCAAATATAAAGCTTTATTTATTTAACACTTTAAAATCAATCACATTTTCAAGAACTGCTATGCAATCTGTATCCTTTTTCTCTTAAAAACTGTAATTTATACCACTTAGATACCCAAACAGCATTAAATTTCAATCTCCTATGGGCTTCATATTACTGATTAGTTCTGTTCGTGTGTTTTTATAATTCTTTTCACTTTAATATTTCATTTTAAGAACAGACAAGGTCAATTAACTCAAAAAATTGTATTATTTATGAAATGAATTTTGCAAAACAAGTCATGCGTCTACACTTTTTCATATGGACTTATGTCTAATGAATAGAAAGAATTTTAAATATAAAACTTAGAGTCATTCAGCAGAAGGATTTTAGGACTGGTAAGAAGCACGACAAAACAGAAGCCTAGAGAGCGGTCAAGGTCTCGCCCAAGATAACAGCGGAGCCACCAGAACTGGAGGCCATTGCCAAGGAGTAGTCTCCGGAGCCAGGATTACTGAGGTCACAGTGTGGCTCTTCCACTGTGTGGCTGAGTAGTTTGGGGCACATTCTTTAACCTTTGTGGGCCTTCCCTAATATTATCTGCCTTGCAGCGTTGTGGTGAGGGAACACATATTTAGCACAACATTTAACATAGTATTAAGCACTCAATAAACGTGATCTGATTAATATGATTAATAAGGTAATGTTCTTTCTATTAATAGTATATCACCTATCTAGCATTTCAACAAAAAAACCTAAATAACATACATTTTCAATTACATTATGGAAGAATAAAAAATGATACAGAAAATCCTTTATAAACCACAGCCACAATTTAAAAAGAATTAGATGTCAAAATTGCTTGGCACAGTTACAAAGTCTAATAATTTCAAATTGCATAAAATTTAAAATCACAAATCCTCATTCTTCCTTTAATATGGATGTACTAGTCCCATAATAATTAAATAACTTTGCATATTTTATCTACAAGTAAATATTTGTTGAAAGAATCCCCAACACAAAAATAAGAAAATTCATGTCAAAAAGTTAAAATAATTTTTTCTAATATTGCTCAGTTACTATATTCCTTTAATAAATATTTACTGCAAATCTAGACTGCACAAGGCCCTGTGCTGAGGGATACAAAATTGAATCAAACACTGCCCCACCCCTGTGGAGCTTATAACTTAGTGAATGAAACAGAAGCAAAAATAACTACAAATAAGGTACAGCTGATAACTATGGGGGGGGGGAACAAAAGAAGAACATTTAAATCGGATTTAGGAGATTAAAGAAAGAAACACTTGAGTTGAATTGTGAATTAGGAGTAGCAGAAAAGGAGAGAGAGGAAGCCTGCACTTAATTCCAAGCTGCGTGACTAGCGAAGATGCAGGCACTGGGAGGTGTGGTATAGCTCAGCAAGAGCCACAGATCCCAGACCCAGATGCCTAATGTGTTCTTTCGTTTAGACCAGAGTCTCTCATGAGTGAACATTTTCTAATTCCAACAACTATTATGCCAATCTATGCTGCTTCAGGCACTTTGATGCTTAAATATTTTATTTAAGCATAAATAATGATTTATTGAAAACATTTTAGTTTTCTCAAGTATTAACTTTGATTTTATAATAATTGCAAGTCAGTGACTCTATTAATTTTGCCCTTCAAAAAGAATACCTAACATGAAAGTTAGACGGAAAAAACAAGCTTACCAATCATGTTATCTAAGGAAAGGTCTGGGAGTTTATTCTGTAGCACTCCTACAGGAATTCCACAGAAAGACACTGGTGAATATAAAGGTGACACACCAGAACTACTGCAAAGACATAATAATTAGATGTTTTCACAAATTTAAAACCTGCATTACATATTAAGAACTCAAACTATTAACTCCAGATCATGGCATTCTATTTTTATAGTATTTATTAATATTAATCTTACAGATAGATGAAATAACTCTAGCGGGTTTACATAATTCTCTAATAATCTAGAGCCTTATCACCTTAAAAACATTTTTATAGAAAAATGGCCCTGCTATTTCTGTATGATTCTGATAATTTAAAAAAAAAGGAAACAAAACAAAAACACAATCTTATCAATTCACGTACCTGTTCCGTGAACTGCGGTTACAAAGAGCAGACTTGAGCTCCCATATCATGACTCTGCCATCACTCACGATGAGGGCAGCTGAATTCTCGTTGACAGGACAGCACACCATACTGAAGGGACGGACAGTTTTTGTCACCCTGATTGCATCACACTGGCTTCGTAAATCATAGGTAAGCTCCTGAACAGGATCTAGATCTTAATATAAAATTATTTTCTTTTAAATATGAGAAAGCATCCGTATCAATATCACTACTATTTGTTTCAATTTAAATAAAACCTCATCTAAAAAGGATATCACTCCTTCACTAACACAAAGTTTGTCAACAATGGGTTCACTTTTGACAATTACTACTAAATTTCCTCAGAATATAAAGATAATTCACTTTATGACTGTACACTCCAAGCTTAATCTCCAAAATAACAACTATGATTGAGATATCTTTTCTCGATACTTTTGAAATAAAATACTTTGAAAAAGGATGAACAGTGATATATGATTAAATAATGGATACACTGCCATCACAATTTGCAGTAATCTGTAACAAGCCTGAAAATAACTACACTTTACAAAAGATGTGAAAATCACTTTCACTTTTTCATGGTCCATCATTTCACAAAAACATTATTTCTGTTCTCTAAGATAAGACTGACCTGACAATTGAGTGTCTTGGAGACTTATTAACCTCTATCACTTCACCATGGAAGTTCCTGAAACTAAGCAGAAGTCAGGGAGGTATAATAATAAGGTCATCCAAGTTTGGACTTGTACTGAAGAAAAATTCACAGAAGATAACATCTACCTGGCTCACAGATACAATCAGAAAAAATTACAAAATATTACTCTCTGTTGTATACAGAAGGTGCACAGTTACAACAAAGAGATCAATCTTAGGCTTGTACTTTTTTATGCCTCCTATTGTAACTATAATCTAACACTTATTCAAGGCAAGGATAATAATTAACTCTATGCCTTGGCTGGTACTTGCCACATGAAGCTTTATAAAATAATTTTGAAGAAAAATATAACATTATTGTGAGATAGAAACTCACCTGCTTCCTCATTTGAAGTGGTGAAAATGCTATTGTAAGATCTTCGAACACGTAAGGTTATACAACCATTTTCATGTAGACAAAATAAACCATCACGCTGAAAGCAGGGTATTACCTTTAAACAGATGATATATTTATTTTTTTAAAAACACAATAGGTTAATAAAGCATATACCGCGAAACTCAAACTCATATGTAGAAAATATGGGCCAAATGAACAAACAACAAAAATACACAAATAATACCAAGCTTTAGAACTAAATGAACATTTAAAAAATCCATTTATAATCCTAAAATATTTATCTTTATCCATGTAACTTAAATAGTTCAGTAAATACCTCAGGATCAGTCACAATTTCCAGGATAAATCAAACTAATCAAAAGTTCAGAAAAATAAGGAATACAAAATAATGTTGCTAATCTTCCAATAAATACAAACAAGAAAATGGAACTAAGGACTTTCACAAGACTATGGTCTTTTCCAATATAACATTCATAACCTCTGGAAATGTAGTTTAAAAATTGTAGATACCTGCAGAAATGGAACTCCTGTTCGTTCTATTGCAATCACACCCACTGTTTGATTCACCTCAAGGTCAAGGATTAAAATCTCTCGAGGATAGAGTAACAACATGTGGTTCCTTTTTGAAGGCAGATATGCCAATTGAAGGCAATCATTAAGAGTCATGAATTCAGCACTGAAAAAAGTAAACATTTACTTTAGGAATCGAGAAATGAGTCAAAGCCTTAATTCATATCAGAAAGATCTAGAAAATGATTTAATTTTGTACTTTCCACACAAAAATTGTCAATGAGAATTTACAACTCTTTCCTGAAATGACCAACATGGGTTAGCATCTAAAATGTAGACCTCTGTGTGCCAAAATCCAAATTATGACAATAATATTGTATAGGCTGAGTAGAAATACCAGTGTTTCTAAATTTTTGAAATATGTGAAGTAGTAGAGTATTATGTCTATGATATGAGATGATAAGTGACTGGCATTCATAAGATAGTTTTATTTTATTTTTACTTTGTAATTAGAAGTACTAGATAGACTGCTGTAATCGAGACTCAGGATTAAAATATCAACATTTAGGGTAAGTAGGGTCACTGGACCAGACTGGACTTTCTGGCCTCAGGCAAGCCACTTCCCCTTCTCCACCTTCATTCACTTTTAAGCTGTCTCAAATCCTTTTTGAAACAAAGTAGGGTATTTTATTTACTTTTATCACAGCATTTTCTTCTGTGTAAATAAAACAGATGAAACTATGCGGACTGTAAAAGACTGTTAAAGAGTCTCAAAAATCATTTTAGTAATTTGTGATTGTTGCATATATTTAATTAGCTTTTTAAATGTTAATATATTTTAATAGGAATAGCCATAAAATTATGTACTATTAATATTTTCTTTTTACCTATGATTTTATTGAAAGGCTTTGAAATTTAAAATAAAGTTAGTTTATAGGACTAGAAAGAAAGAGATTTTTATTGCATTAAAATCCTGACTCTGCCATTTCCTAGTTGGGTGCGTTTGAGTAACTTTATTTAAAATGATGTAGGACTCAGTTTACCTCATCTGTAAAATCAGACTAGTACTACTGCCCAGAATTGTGCTAAGCTTACATGAATTAATGGGTGTGAAAGCACCCATGGAAGTTCTACTTGAAGGAACAAATAATGTATTTTCCCTAAGACTCACAATTTACATGTAATTCATATGAGAGAAAACTTAAGAGATATAAATCACAGATTATAAAACTATTCATACTGCCACACAGTTATCTGTTTATAACAAGGAATCCATGAAAAATAGAAAGTTAAGGAAAAATCTTAAATTATTTTGGCACAGGACAGGGATAAATTAACTAGGGAACTTAACCAGTCTATGGTTTAATATATAAAAGGGATATTAACATGCAAATTTGTAATGTGATTGTAGAGCAATTTATACTTTCACCATATAGTTATCAGGTAATTACCCACAAAGTCTAGACAGAATAATCTTAGCACATTAAAAATAAAGGCTATCTTAAAATGAGTCAAAAAATCTGCCAAAGCAGTAATATATAGATCATAACTCTAGGAAAAAAAGATATCTCTTTCTAATGCATAAAATTAGTTACTTAAAATAAAATTTTATTCAGTTGCAATTTCCTAAATACACAGTAATGGCTAGCATTTTCTAAGTGAATGCTTACTAAGTATTAACCACTACATTAAGTACTTTACTTACATTATTGTATTGATTAATCTCTACAACAACCCTATGAAATACTTTAAAACCCTATTTTAGAGACTGGGAGAGTGGCTTACAGATTTTTCTCAAAGTCACATAGCTACAGCTTCCCCTACAGCCTTGGATTTTAACCAGGATGGGAAACATCTTCATCTGCATAACGAAGACACCCTTATTCTACTGGCTAATGAGATTGCACAGCACCTAAGTCATGAAATTGTATTTAAAATGAAAATCCAGCTTTCTTGCCCAAATTTTTAATGTATTCAATAACCACAACTTTAGAATCATCTATTTTCAGAAGTAGAAATCAGAAGTAAAAATTTTAATCTGTAAAAATCAGCAGGGAGTTTAGCCCTAGCGGAAACAAAGGAACCATGATAAATGCTAAATTTTCTCTTAGGGAGAAGACAAAATGAATATTTTTTCCTCTAATAAACTCAAAATTAGAAATGAGAAAAAGTGAGATGAAAAAGAAAATCAGTCTTAGTACATCTTTAAAAAGGATATTTTCATATCTGTAAGTAGGTGAGTGTTGTTAGTTCTACACTTATAACTTACCTAGGTTTCTCTTGAGTAATTAAAATTTTTACTTTATTAAGAGCCTTCTTGGCACCTGTGGCTGCAGCCAGCTTGTTATGAGCTGGGCTAGAGTGTGGGCTGGATATGTAAACTTTTTTCCCAGGGCCCGAGGGAGGCTTGGATGGAGAGAAGTCTGAGATGAAAACAATACCCTCGCTGGTGAGTACTATATTGAGAAAAGCAAAACTTTGATTAAAGTTTAATCAAGTTTAGCACAGTTTTATTCTGATACAATTTTCAGAGCAAAATAATGATAATTTTCATAACATAGAACTGGCAATATTATGTACTCATAATATAATGGGAATGTTCTCCAAGTTGAAGAGAAACAGGTGGTCCATTACAATTCTTTAGAGGCCTCCAAGCTCAGCACTCTAAATTATGTTTTATATTAAAAAGATACCAGAAGGTTATTGGCAGGAAGAACAAATGTTTGTTCTTCCAGATAAATTCAGTGCACAGACTTTCACTAAAAGTCCCTCCCTCATTATATCCCATAACTTCAAAATCCAAACACTTTTCAGAATATAAGATTTACACAAGAAGGAAAAAATCCCACATTTAAGGGGCTCTGCATATCACAATTAGCCAAGTTCAAATATTTGACTTGATGATACCAAATTTTTAATGATTATGATGAGCTATATTCAGCCTAAACATATTTCCTTTTTCTTCTCAAGCATCAGACTGAACTTAGCAGGAGTAAAGAGTGTTCTTTTTCCTTTACATTTAGAAAAAAAGAAGTAAGACACCCAGTGGCTTACTAAGTGTACATGAAACAAAAATATTCAAGGACGGAGTACCACATTTAGCAAAACAACTTAGGCCTTTTTATGACTGAAAAAATAATCTCCCTTAACACTGAAGCTGACAAATACTGGGATATATGAGCAGAAAAACCTTATCTATCCTGGATCCTGGCAATTATTAAGGCTGTTTGAAGCACAGGGAACAAGGAAGCATTCAAGAGACATGACAACCCTAGCACACTCAGCATGAGCATAATGTTAGGTCAGCTGACACTCTGAAATACACAGTGCTTTCACCAACCAAATTATAGGGATGGAAGAGTTGACGCCATCAAGTTAGCCTAAAGCCTTGTCCCCTTTTCAGGTTCCGGAACTCATCCTTCAAGGTCCCCCCGCTTCCCTTCTTTTGCAATGCCTTCACTCCCTGACTCTGCCAGCTGAGGTAGCCCTCCTGGGTTCCCACAGCACTGCGTTTATATAAGCCAACTGGTGACCGAGTATATGCATGCACATGTTCATAAATAAACAGTTATATATGCAAAAGACTAAACACACTGTATTGTAGTTTTTTATATAGCTCCATTTCCCGTTTACCTTCTACTTGTCTGCCTTTCTTTTCTTCCTTCAACAGACACACACACACACACACACACAGAGGCATATCCCCTTGATAAACCTTAATGGACAAAAGTTAGAATTTTGAGTCATTCAAACCCAGAGAAAACATTCTTCACCATAGCTAATGCCCTTCCCTCCTTCACATTTCTGATCACTATCAAAATGAAACCTATTTTGACCACTCTATCTAATACAACTTGCCCACCTCATCCCCCATTCTTCTCCAACACCTTTATTCTCTTTTACTTCCTTTATACCACCTATCACCTCTTAATATACTAGAATTTAATAATTCATTATGTTCATAGTTTATGATCTGACTCCCTCTCACAAGGATGGAAACTCTGTCAAGGCAGGAACCCTTGCTTTGATTTCCAGAACAGTAGTAACAGCTCAAGAAATATCTGTTGGATAACAGAATAAAGAATATTTTCTAAATAATTTAGCCACAAATATATCTAAAACAAATCTCATTTTAAGATCATGAGCTCAGTAAAACATCAAAAGCACATTGGCAAAAACTGCCTCCATAAGAAAAAATTCCCTTGGGCTTACTCTGTTTCTTACATGCATCTGTTTATGGCACTCAAACCAACAACATGAAGTAGGACAATTATTTAAAAAGCAAGAACTTAAATTGGTTACAGACTAAATGAAACCCTTGATTCAAGTTCTTTAAGTGTTCCCAGAAAAACAAATTTAACTAAGTCTGAATTAGAATATCAAAGTAACTGTCTGTCCCTGGCTAGTCTAATACTAGTCACAAATTCAGCATAGTAAAGGTATATTTAAATTCCTAAATATTGCTGATCTATATTTCTAACTATTTAAATGCTTGCAAATGATATGGGGTTATGATTTAGTATGTGTATTAGGAGCTGCAGATATATGGACTAGATGTGCTTTTTCACTTTGCTCAGTCGTTTTAATGTTACAGATGTATAATGTGTGTGTATATCTTATGTATATACTATATCACGATATTATAAATACCTCACTTAACTCATTTTCCACAAGCAACCATTACTCACAAGTTAAATGTGAGGGATCAAAAGGGTCAAAAGAAAAGGAAAGAATGTTGTCTGCATAGCTCTTCTTCCACAGTTTGGTGCCAGTGTCTGCATTCCAGAGCACGATGTAATTTGGCGGGTGGATGGCGAGCAGTAAATCTCGGGAAGCATCTTGATTCCACAACCACTGAACATCTGTAAAGACCCAATAAATAAAGGCAAAATTCAGAAATCATCCACTTCAAAACACTTGGCTAGCTTGTCCTTGATATTTAGTTTTTTAAATGTAATCCTTAAAATCTTAACCACCTCCAACCTAAATGTGACACACGTGTGTGTGTGTGTGTGTGTGTGTGTCAAGATTGCACAGAAAAAGCTAATTTTATATAAAAATGTTTATATGAAAATGTCAAAGTATTAAAGTTATCTGAAATATTACGTCAAAGAAAATAAAAGGCAATTTTCACTAATCATTACTTAAAACTATAAAATACATGAGACTCTCCTAGCCACGATCAAGATGTCAGACTTCTCTAATGTTTCTGTGGAATTACTTATTGAGACTTCACAGGTTTTCATGATTTTTCACAAGGATAAACAGAATACATAAAGATTTAGTTTGGTACCCTTTACATATTAAGTACTCTAAAAATATTTTTAAAATAGTAATTTAAAAAATTCACTCAGTCAAGAGACCCACTCAAGGATGTTAGTCTAAAGAATGCTGTATTGGTTTTAGGTCAATAATATAAAGAAATGAGCAAACGAACAATTTATATGAAAGTGAGAATAAACTTTTATTCAACTCTATTAATATACAGTAAGTATTGATGGCTAATTCATAACAGCAGTTCAGCCACCTTTACTTATAATACAGCTTAGATTATAAGATTGTTCGTAGCAGCTTAATTTTTCTTATCATGCTTCACTGAGGCTAAGATTGAAACTAATGAGTTTTACCAAAGCACAAATAAGTCGAGACTTGAGGAAATATGCCTAGAAGTATATTGACAAGGAAAAGAAAGCTAGATTCACATCAGTAGATCAGGCTAAAAACAATCAAGAGTTAACTTAGAAGTGATAAAATTAAATAAATGGAAGAAAAACTACATGGAGGGTAAGTGTACCAATATAAACACTTAGCAGAGCACCTTCCTCACCTTGAATAGGCTTCGCATGCTCTTGGATTTCACACTGAGCTACTCCTGCTGCTACATCCCAAACGATGATCTTCCCATTGACATCAGCGGAAGCTAAGCGCAAGCAATATGGCGAGCCAATGTTATGGTGGTAGTTTTCCCTGGCCCATTTAACCTAGTATAAAGAAAAAAATCAAGTCAAGCAAATACTGGCACCAGATGAAACTAAACAATAATTGTCACAAAACATCAACTGGAACTCATACTACATTTATATTATAAAAATCTTTAGCAAAAATAAATAGAAAACCGGTTTTCATTTTGAAATTATACATTTTTGTTATTTAAGATATTTTTAAAAGTCACGGTTAAATATTTTTAAAAACATCACAATGTTCCTGCTTTTAAAATATAAAAAATAGCATAGCCTTAATATTTTGGGAAATTCAGGTAAAAACTCCAGAATAGCTTAGAAATTAGTTTTCTTAAAATCTTATTATGACAGAGTATCTAAAATCATAAATTGCGAAGTAGAATGTTTTTCCGTATTCTATTCTTCCAATTAAAAGGAAGACAACTTAGAGACCAAAGAAAACTGTGTGAAAGGAAAAACAGGAAAAAACAAAAGCAGACAAAAAAACTCTGGCTGTCCCTCTCCCATAAAAATATGAATGTTTTTCTCTAAAGAAATTTACCCTTCATACCTCTAGCAACATTATTAAGAATAGAATTTTTAAAATAAAAAACACAACAATTCAGGACAAATCTGATTAAAACTCTTCAACAATGAATACTGACAGTTAACGTAAAAGACAAATTACACAGTCCTCACGATGAGCCACGGCCTTCTCTGGCCACTGCCCTGGTCAATTCCCTGGTCGCCACTACCCTTCTTCTACATCTCAGCATCCTGCTGATTTTCTTCAAAGTATTTACCACACAATTTGTCATTACTTTATTTACTTTTTTTTGACTTTTCACCACGCCATGAACTGCCAGCACTTTGTTGGTCACGTAGGCTTTGTTCACATTTCTATTCCCGGACCTCAGTATAGCACCCAAAGCTGTGTTTAATAAATGAATTTACATACCACGAAACCTTCAAATATACACATATACGAACATGTGTATACATATACACATGTGTATATCCATAAACTCACCCATACGTAATGTTAAGATAGGAAAGGAAGCTAATCAATTGCAATAGTATTCATGAAGAAGACAGGAATGAAATTTTCTGAACGTCAATGTTAATAAGCCTTAAGGTTTTACCGTAGTTGATCTTTTCCTCAGGCAAATTTTTTTTTAAATGAAATGTGTGTGCATGTGTACTTATGTGTATGCATATATGTATGTGTATATGTTTGAATGTGTATATGCATAGATATATTGCGTGTATGTAGTCAGTCAATTCTCATTATTTAGATTCCACATCTGTGAATTTGCCTACTAATTAAATGTATTTGCAACCACAAAATCAATACTTGCAGTCGTCTACAAACAAGCACAGAGTGATGAAAAATTTGAGTTGCCCAACATACATGTGTGTTCCCAACTGAGGTCAAACTAGGCATCCTGCTTTGCTTTCACAATACAAACAAGTGTCCGTTTCATCTACGTAGTACCATGTTTTTCACATTTTTGCGCTTTTTTTTGGTGACTTCACTGTTTAAAATGGCCCCTAAGCATAGTGTTGTCTAGCATTTCTAAGTGTGAGAAGTTGTGATGTGACTTACAGAAAAAACTATGTGTAAGATAAGCTTTGCCTGGACGTGCTGTTTGGCCATGAAGTCCATGTTAATGGAATATCAGTATGTATTAAATAAGATGTCTCTAAACAGAAACACATGCAAAAAAGGTTATGTATTGATCAGTTGATGAAAATGTGGTGATCAGAGGCTCACAGGAATCTAACCCACAGGAGGAAACAATGTTTCAGTATTTTCCATTTCAGTTTTTGCAGCAACTTTATAGAATACCATGAATAAAAATTGATGGGATGTATGCATATGTATACATATGTGTATATATGTGTGTGTGTGTGTATTGTTGAATTCCATTTATGTAAACTTCAAGCAGTGTGTATATATATATTTTAAAAATCACCTATGCATATCATAATCAAACTGCTGAGAACCAAGGATAAGGAGAAAAATCTTGAAAGTAGTCAGAAGAAAAGAGATACAATGCAGAGAAACAAAGACAAACACTTTTCATCAGAAATTATGTAAGGCGAAAGACAGTGGAGTGATATCTTTAAAGTACTATTAGAAAAAAAAATTGCCAAACCAGAAATCTATATTCTTTGAAAATGTCTTTCGAAAAGGTGAAATACTCCCTCAGACAAATAAAAGTTGAGAGAATCAACCAATATTAGACATGCATTTGAAGAATTTACAGTAAATTCTTCAGGCAATGGGAATATAATACCAGACTGAAAGTTGGATCTAAATGAAATCTACAGAAATGCCAAGGGGTGGGGAAAAAGAGCAAGAGAGAAGGCAAATATAAAATATTTTTTCTCAAAAGGAAACCCTACATCTTCCATCAGACTTAACAGTGAAAGACTGAATGCTTTCCCCCTAGGCTCAGAAAGAAGACAAGAGTATCCTCTTACCACACCTATTCAGTGAAGCTGAGGTCCTAGACAATGCAATATGGCAAGGAAAATAAGTAGGAGACATACAGTTATCAATAAAAACATTAAACTGTGGTCATTAGCAGATGACATGATTGTGTGAAAAAAAATCTACTCTCCAATTACTAGATCTAATAAGTTATGTTAACAAGATCACAAGATAAAGGTCAATATACAAAAATCAACTGTATTATTTCCTTACTTCACATCACATATAAAAACTAACTCAAAATGGATCAAGGACCTACATGGAAGAGCTAAAACTGTAAAATTCTTAGAGAAAACAAAGACATAAACCTTCCTGATGTTGGAGAAAGCAACGGTTTCTTGGACATGGTACCAAAAGCACGAGCAACAACAATAAAATAGATAAATTGGACAATCATTAAAATTAAAAAGCTCCTTCTTCAAAGGACACCATCAAGAAAGTAAAAAGAACACCCAAAGAATGAGAGAAAATATTTGCAAATCATATATCTGATAAGGGATTTGTACCAGAATCTTTCGCCATCCACCTCCATGTACCTGGTCATGACTCATCCTTTTGTCCAGCTTGGCCATGCTGCATATGCCACCTGTCCATTAGTCACTCAGTAGCCAGCTTCATTATCAGATTGACTGTGGTGATATTACAGTGCTTGTATTCAAATAATCCTTATTGTACTTTATAATGGCCCCAAAGTGCAAGGGTAGTGATGCTGGTATTATTATAATTGCTCTATTTTATCATTATTGCTGTTAATCTTTTACTGTGCCTAATTTGTAAATTAAACTTTATCGTAAGTATGTACATATAGGAGAAAAAAACAATATATGTAGGGTTTGGTACTATCTGCAGTTTCAGGCATCCACTGAAAGGTCTTGGAACATATGCCCCCCTCAGATAAGGGAGGGCTGGTATTACAACTCAATAATAAAAAGATTAATATTACAATTTTTAAATGAACAAAGGATTTAAATAGACATTTCTCCAAAGAAGATATACAAATGGCCAATAAGCATATGAAAATATGCTCAACACATTTAACAGGGAAATGCAAACCAAAACCACAGTGAAAACTGCTTCACACTCACTAGGGCGGTTATAATCAAAAGAACAGAGAACGACAAGCGTTGAAGAGAATTTGGAGAAACTGGACGTCTCATACACTGCTAATGGCAATGTAAAATTTGGAAAATAGTCTGGCAGTTTCTCAAAAAGTTAAACATAGAATTACCATACGAGTCAGTAGTTCACTTCTAGAAACATACTCAAGGAAAATGAAAACACACGTTCACACAAAAACTTGCACACACTGTTCACAGCAGTATTATTAAGAAAGCCAAAAAGTGGGAAATATCCAGATGTCCATCAATAAAATAAATGTGATATATCCTTACAGTGGAATAGTACTCAGCAATTAAATGGAACTGAGTACTGAAACATGCTACGATATGGATGAATTATGAAAACATATTAAGTGAAAGAAGCCAGGCACAAAAGACACATGTTGTATGATTCTATTTATATGAAATGTCCAGAATAGGCAAATCTACAGAGAGAGAAAATAGATTCGTGGTGGCCTAAGACGAGGGGTACGAGGGAAATGGAAGGCGACTGCTCAAGGATACAGGGTTTCTTTTGGGGATGATGAAATTGATTGTGGTGATGGCTGCACAACTGTGAATATACTAAAAACCATAGAATTATATACTTGAAGTGGGTGAATTTTATGGTATGAATATCTCAATAAAGCTGTTATATATAAAAAAGAAAAAGACCCCAAATCTCTATCTCCAGTCATGGAGATCACAAACTTCAAATCACTATATTATAGGCATCTCAGTCTTTGCATGTTGAAAACGTAAAATCACTGACTTCATACACACTCATTTATCGTAACCGGCAACACTGTCATTCAGTTACTCAAACTGAAACCTCAGAGTCAGTCTATTCTCTGACTCTTCCCTATACTGACAACTATAAAAGCTATCAGGTTTACATCTTAAGCAGCTCCTAAAGATTACTCCCTCATGCCTCAGACTTCTTTTGGCCCTTAGAATTTCCTGCCAAAATTACAGCAAAAGTCTCCTAAATGATCTCATTGTCTCCAGTCTTGCCTTTCTCCAGTAGATCCTCCACTGCTTCCATAGTAAGTGTTTCTAAAATGCAAATACGGTTATATCAATCTCCTACTTAAAAATCCAAACTCTTTCATAGTCTTATAAAACTTTCAGGAATGGCAGCTGAAACTCTCTGGCTGCCTCCTCTTCCTTCACTCTTACAAGTGTACCGGCTTTTTGTCATCTTCACAGCACACGACTTACCTCTGTATACATTCTCCCTTTTTCCTGCAATGCTCCTCCCCGATTTCTCCCATGGCTAACTACTGTTTACTAGCCTTTAAACTGAAAGACTTCTGTGACTCTCCCCACAACTGGTTAACACGCAGCCCCTTTGTCTTCCCACAGCATGTTAAGCAACCATCACTTAGCACACTGTGAGCCTTCCTCAGAAGATAATGAATTGCCTGAGGGCTTTCATCTCTCTGTCCTTAGCACATGCCAAGCATGCAACTAACGAATGAATGAGTGGTCTGGTAAATGGTAAAACTGGTATTTTCCATCAGCTTTAAAATTACCTAAGAACTAGTATTTAATAACTTATCCTGGATTGACATTAAGTCATAGATACAGAAATGCTAGTTTATCCCAAATAGATTATCATATTTAAAAGTTATTCAACAGTTATACATACGATTTAATGATAATCTAGCGATATACAGTATTAAGCTTTAGACTACACAACATGATAGGGTCAAAGTGGGATTTGACTTACCTTGACAACATCAGCTTTATGTTTTTCTAAAACTTGAAGAGTTTGGGCCGTATTAGAATCAATCACTACCACAAGCGAATGACATCCATAAGCAATTAAACCTTGCCAGCCCCTAACAAAACAGTAATGTTAAAATATAGGTACAAAACAAAGCAGGACAACTTCTCTCTTGCCAATCCTAAATAAATAATAAATCTAACTCATATATACGACCATTAAGAAAATATTATTTAAAACCCAAGGCCAGTATTTAACATTATACTACTGAAATAAAAGATCTAGTTAACTTAAAAAGCTTGTTGAAATTCACTTTTCCTTCAGAATAAAAAAGGTTCTAAGAGATATGAACAAAGAGCCCTGAAGATGTATAAAGCAACTCATGCCCTCTGATCGTCTTTGTGGGCATATGTATTCTTTTATTCAACTTCAAATCCTTAGTATACGCAATGTGCCTGGGGTAACCACCTGTGACTAGTCCCTGTCCTTCCAACTATAAAAAACAAACACTGGACAGGAGGTTTCAGTCCTCTTGACAACATTCTCAGAGCCACAGCTACAGAATTTTGCATCACATTTGTCTAATTATTAGTTTTCAGAGTCGCAGTGGCATTTTACAGTGAAAAGATAAATAGCAATAAAGACGATCTGTTGAGGACAGAAACGTCCTACACAGGAAGAGTCGTAAGACAGAAGGTGAGGAGGACAGGTGAGAGAAGAGATCCGCGCCTAGCACAAGGTCTGGGTCATTGTTGAATGGATGTAGGTAAAAAACAGGACTAAGAGAAAGAGGACAGGAAGGGAGAGAAGCCTGGAAGTTGGAGGAAAGGTAAAGAGAGGGGAATGGGATGGTAAAAGGAAGAGGTGCGGAAAAAGCAGAAAAACGAATATGGAAGAAAAAGGGCAAATGTATAAATGGATTTCCCCGGGAATTTCCTACAAAAGGCATTTACTACTTTTGTAACAACAACCAAAATCCATCATCTAAAAGAAAATCTCACGGTGTGAGGGCGGCTCCCTGTCTGGGCGAGGCCAAACTACCAGGGGGCGAAACCTTCTTTCCCCTTCCCCTCACAAACTCCCGGCCGATCCCGAAGCCCTGGAAGCCGGCGCCCTCACCAGTCCACTGCCGCCTTGTTGTGGACGTTGAGGGCCCCGGTGAGGGTGCGCGCCGACACCTTGAAGTTGACAGTGTAGGGCAACATCGTGCGGAACGGCCCGGGCCCTCCGCGCCGACCCGCGACCAGGAAGCGGCGGACACTGCGCTTCCGTTCCGAATAGAATCCGGGTAGCCCCGTGGGCGCCGCTGTCAGGTTCCGCTGGATCCAAGGTTCCACATTCTCTGGGTTCTACCGCCCCCTAATTCCATCGTCCCGAGTTTAGGTTGCCTTAAGTTCCACGGATCCCGGGTTCGGCCCTCTCCAGAGTGCCGCCCTCGCAGGTGATTCCCCCAGTCCGCGCCAGAGGAGCTGTGCTTGGAAGAGCAGGTGCTGCCTCCAGTCAAGTCTGTTTCCTTCAGGTTGGGACTGCGTAGGCCTCCGTGCCCTGCTGGAAATCATGAAAGGCAAAAGATAATAGTCCCAGTTATCCTTTCTGCCTTTGATCAGTTAACTTAGGGTGACTGCCAATGCTAGGCACTGTTGTAGGCGTCGGAGATGTACCAATGACGAAGACAAAAAGTCTCCTCTCTGTAGGAGTTTACAGAGAATAAATGAATGAGATTAGTGAATGCATGAGATTAATGAATGGATGAAAGGGATTAACTGAAATTGAGAGGGCGAATGAAATAAATGGCTCAAATACATTTTTATTTTATTTTTTATCTGTATAAACAATTTCCAAATACAGAGAACGTTCCATATCTGATTTTGGAAATACTCCCTTCACACTTGAGGAAAAAGTAGCGCTATGCCTGGGGCCAAGGGACCCTTAGCTTGTTTGCTGGGGTCATTTGCATTTTGCCCTTTCTCCTCTGCTGTTCTCAAGTCAGATCCAAGCCTTACTTCATTTGTGCTCAGCACTTGGTTTATACCATTCACTATAGTACCTAATGCAATGGTTTATTTCCAGCCATGATATTTGCAGATGTCTATTTCTCACCCAATACATTGTTAGCTCCTTGATCAGCAAAAGGAACAACATATTGGTAGTTTTTTCATCACCAATCTTTGTGTCAGCCTTATCACTCTTGTAAAACAACTTTCTCAAAGATCACCTCCAGTATACTCTTAGTTGTTAAAGCCAATGAACATCTTTTGGCTTTTAGTTGTTCTCTTGCAGTTAGTCACGGTTGCTGCTTTCCATCCTTCACTTTGCTGTCTAACTTGTCCTCACCTCACAGCCCAACCTACTGATGTATTGTGGGCCACCAGATGTGCCCATAACCACAGATCTAAATTTATCACTCCCTTATCTAAAATCTTGGATGCCTCTTGTGGCAAGGATTGCTAATTGGCACTCCAAATTCATTCTCTCCTTTCATAGGAACAGGGTTTCAATTCATATCTGAGCACATTGTCACTCCATTAGATGAATATATTTCTCCACTCCACTTACAACTAGAGCAGGCCATGAGACAAAATTTCTGCTCAATAAGATAGATGAAAGTGGAAGTGTTGTGTAGCAACCTCTGAGAAGGCACTTTCTGTGCTGTTCTTCTGTGCTAACTGTGTTAACTCTTCTGTTTAACTTTCTGAGGAACTGCCAGACTGTTTTCCAAAGAGGCTACACCATATTACATTTCTATCAGCAGTGTATGAGGGTTCCAATTTCTCCAAATTCTTGCCAACACTCACTATTACCTGTCCTTTTTATAATAACCATCCTAGTAGCTGTGAAATAGTTTTCATTGTGGTGTTGATTTGCATCTTTCTGATGGCTAACGATGGCATCTTTTCACATGTTTGTTAGCCATTTATATCTTCTTTGGAGAAAATAACTATTCAAATCCTTTGCTCATTTTTAAATTGGGTTATCTGTCTTTTCACTACTGAGTTATAAGAGTTCTTTATGTATTCTAGATGCAAGTCTCTTATCAGATATATGATTTGGAAAAATTTTTTCACATTCTGTAGGTGGCAGTACGGACTTTGAGCCACTTAGCTGAGCAAACATTCCCAGTGAGGTCAAGGGCTGCAGTCAAGGTCTTATTTCCAAAACTGAGAAAGACAGCCCTGGCCTGGTTGTGGTCTCATTGTGGAAAGCAAAGGGAACACGATTCTGACAATGAGACGTTGTGTATAAGAATAAGGTGTGCTCCCAGGAATAAGGAAATGACTCAGAGGGAAAATTTGTGCATATATAATATTGCTGTTTGTGTAGCTTTTGTTCTTATTTTTGTTTTAATTTATTTTACTTGAAATGGTAAGATAATAAGCAACCTCAGGCACACCGTCGATAATATTGCCCAATGCCTGCACATGTAAAAATTCATGGGAACGTCACACTTGTCCAAACGTCTTCTAGCACCAAGAGCTTCTATGTGCACAATCCATGAAATCCATGCACTCTATGTGATCCTTTAACGGCTTTCAAAGGCCCTTCTATTGCTAATAGCAGATATCATTTGTTGAGCATTTAACCATGTACTAGGAGGTGAGCTAAGGACTTTCCAAGTGAGCTAAGGCTTGTTCACTCTTTAATCCTCACGGTGGACTTTCCTCTTCTGGAGTCATGGAAGGTTAGCATTAGTATAATAGTAGAAGGGCATCACTGTCACTTTGGGCACATCACTTGATTCCATTAAGCCTCCTTTTCTTCATCTATTATTGGGGGGAGGGAAGTAACTATTCTTGGAAGATTAAAAGCATTAAATTAGTTATTTTTGACAGGTCTGGGGCATGAATCTCAACCTCCTGTTTTCAATGACAATGATCACCCCTCTAAGCTATCCCATTTTGAATCTGAAGGGAGATCTTTCTCTTTAAGATTTCATTTAAGGTGTGACTTGCATGAGAAGAAGTAATAAGGATTGGGGTAAAAATGGAGTGGAATTTGCTGTGTCAGTCACCGTGACACCAAAACTGCAGCCGGCTTTAAAATGAGGGCTTCAAGGGATCGGAACAGTGAAGGCATCAGGCAGCACTGGGGAAATCACTGCTGAGGTTGGCCTAGAAGGACTAACTCAGCGCTTTCTAAAAGGTCAGGCTGTCCTTGAGCACAGCCAAAGACATGACTGTTTGAGCTGCCAGGCAGGTCCCACCAGCACTCTGCAAGTGCCATGGGTAGGGACAGCCACCTGCCACTCACAGCCTGCTTACCACGGCCGATGCTGCTCAGGGCTTTCCTCTGGCAGCTGCAGGGGTTAGATTTCGCAGGAGAGGGGCTGCAACTTGTGTACCCTTCAGCATGATGTTGCTTCAAGTCTCTTCCCGGTTCGGCCACCACTGAGCCTCCTTCTCAGGCTTGGTCTCTACCCAGAACCTTCTCCTGATGCCTGGCTGCTCAGACTCCCACCAACCCTATACTGCCTTTGTTAGAATATTTTCCTTATAACATTGATATTTTAAATTGACCAAGACTTTATTATTTAACCAAAAGCATTTGGATTTCCAGCTAACCCTATGTTGTCAATGGTGGGTACCACCAACCCCATTTTCCAAATGAAGGAACTGAGCCTTAGAAGGGTTCAGCGACTCACCCAAGATCATGCATCCAGCCAAGACAGAGACAAACCTGGACCAGGTTTTCTCACTCCCAATCCAGGGCTCTGTCCAGGTCATAGAGCTGCTTTGTGTGAGACAAGTAATTGTGAAGTTCTTATGGGGGATGACTGGGGACCAGGCGTGCACACTTTGCGCAGCAAAACATTTCAGAGGAACATCACCCGGTACCGTGGAAGGCAACGTCAGCCGTGGAGGGGGTGACCGGCTGAACGGGAGGGACACTGAATCCACAGCTCAGATCTGGCACCGCCCTGTCCTTCCTCATGTTTTACTTAAATACTTTCCACCTGTTCCTTACTTCATTGTGGATTGTCATCAATTATTTGGCTACACTGGTCATTAATCTCTTTTTATGTCTCTACATATTATAGGTAATAATTACAGTACAACGGATTAGTCACTGCACTTTATGACAAGGTAGTCGAGGTTCATTAGACTGAAGGGTGTTTCTGAGAAGAGTGGTCATGATGAAATGGATTTGTCCCGAGTAGCCCACGTGGGGGACGCGCTTCTCTCACACTCTTGGCACGTGGAGAGGCAGTCGGGTGTTTCTGGAAACGGTGAGGGCTTTGCAGTTTCAGACAGACAGGCAGGCGGGAGTCCTGCCCTGGCCTTGCCACCTCCTAGCTCTGTAACTTTAGGAATATTTAGGGGATAAAAGTAACACATGATGGTATCACTCTAAGAATTAAATAAAAGAATATATGTAAGGTACTAACCTAAGTCAGGAACTGATAAATTGTAGTTAGTACAATGTAGAGGAAAGAACCCCAGGGTGGGAGTTAGGTGATTCGGGTGTCAGGACCGAGGAGTCCATCATTTGCTGTGTGATCTTGGAAAAGTAACCCAGCCTTGCTGAGCCTGTTTCCTTATCGGAACAATGAGGCTAATAGGAGCCTGCCTAGCAAAGCTGTTGCGAGGATTAAATGAGGTGACGTATGTAACAGGGGCAGGGGCACGTGCTTAGTCAGTGTTTTTACTGTGCTTGTGAAGACAGAGCCCAACCCTGAACTCCGGGTCATTTTGCTGGACCTCTGGCCGGCTCCCTTAGCCGCGGTGGATACCCTGTGCCTTATTCCTGGGGCTACTTAGGTTCTGTCATTGTGTGTTTTTCCAGTTATTGGCTGTTTTTTTTCCCCACAAATACTGTCTTCTGCAATATTGGCTGTTTTTAAAGGAAAAATGAGCTAGAGGACTTTCTTACTTGATTTCTTCATCAGAATCTTATTAGTCCAAATAAACGATGTCATAACACTGTGCACCTGGAGTAGCGTTTCATACATTAGATTCAACTAACAAGATTGTATCCGCTGTGCGATCATGATTTCTGAGAGAAAAAAATGGTTTTATTGATTTCTTGTTCTTAATGAGCTGAGCCTCAGTGGAAAGGGTTTGGGAGATTCTCTAACAGGTTTAAGGATTTCATAACATTGGCTGGTCTTTCATGGAATCCTCCGGTGTTGGGATTAAATATAAATGCCAGTTTAACCACTGTTTCTTTGAATCTCTGAGTGTCATACTTGCGTTTCTACTCGGGGTGAGACTAACTTGTGAGTCAGTCTGCCCTACAATAACCATGAGTTTGGACAGACTGAATTAGGAGGCTTAGATGGCAGCGTTAGACAAAGCAGGGGTTCACGGTGCTCTAACCCTGCGGTCCACAACCCCGGGCGGTGGCTCGGTACCGTCAGTAGCCTGTTAGCAACCCTGAGCTCTGTGCACGGCTCCCCATCCCCACCCATGGAAAGATCGTCTTCCGTGAAACTGGTCCTTGGTGGCAAAAACGTTGGGGACAGCTGCTCTAACCCATGCTGAAAGAGCTTCAGGACTACTTTGTTTTACTCTTTTGAAAGGTAAATAATAATATAACAATTTTTTTAAAAAAGAAATGTATTTATAATCTTCATTTGCTAATATAATTATTTTTATATTTATACATTTCCTCCAAGTTCTTATCCAAATGAAGATGTATTTTACATAGTTGCATAACATACATACATCTTGTTAACTTTTCTCTTTGAATATTTTACGATAATCATATTTATAATCTTTAGTTATAATTATTTGAATGATTTCATATTTGATAGAGTGCACATACAATATCTTAGGCAGCTATTCCTTTTTAACCTAGCATTTATTTCCAATTTTTTAAATAATAAAGATAAAGCTACAGTAAATGACTTTATGCTTCTAGTTAGTTGAATTCTATTATTTCCTTAGGATAATTCTCAGGAGTGAGTGGAACTATCTTTATTTTTACCATTAAAAATTTCTAAATTAACGAATAAACACTTATTGTAAAAAATATGGAAATCTCACAAATGCATAAACACAAAAACCAATTGTATTATCACTAGTAAAATGTATTCTTTTGAGTGACTATGTCTTCCTTTAAAAAAGCATATATATTATGTTTACGAAATTGAGATGATACTGTAAAGAACTATTTTTACTCTCCTCTTTCCACTTACTAATTTAATTGTCTGCAATATTCTACCAATTTATCATCAGCCTTTTATTTTCTGAATTTTTTGAAATACGGAAATTTAACATTTTTAAAGGGATGAAATGCACTGGCCTTTTATTCCATGTGTCTTTCATTGCTTGAATGCCAGTCTACCCTTTGACAACAAGGTGTTATCTGACAATAGGCCAGATGCCAGTCACAGAAGTTAAAAGAAACTCTATCTGAAGCTTCAGGTGATTTCAAATCTGGAGCCAGGCCAAGTGCCAGGCCCTGGTGGCATCATTTCTCCTCCCCTTTCCCGCTGCTGCTCTCTCTGGCCTGACCTTGTTTGCATGGGAGCACCCGTGCAGTGGGCATTCTCTCACAGAATCTATGCTCACAACCTGGCGCCCCACAGGGACCCTGGGCTTCCCAACTTTACTTTACCCTCACTGGTTTCTTGGTACAGTGACAAGCTCAACACCGGGAAGGCTGGGCCAGGTTGCTGGAGACAGCCACCAGACCCACGTATCTGTCTCGAGATGGACCTAGCCGGGTAGCTGAGGAACAAGCCAATTACCGAGAGTTTGGCTCCTAACTTTGAAGGATGCTCTTTTGGGGGTGATGTGTAATGCCCAGGGGTTTTCAGACAAATTAATTAAGGAAGTCATACCTGACTTTGCTATGTGCCAAGTCCCTCACACTGGTTTCACTTGCATGAAAGGTTTCAAGAAAAAGTAGAGAAGGAAAATAGTAATTAATCTTCCTCACGGCAGAATGTAGTGGTTATAAAAATTAATTCCCTGCAGGAATCAGGCTTAAATTTCACTATATTTTTTAAAGGGAAAACCACTCAGGTTGTAGAAAGGGACATCCTATAAAAACTTGGTGAGCTGAATAACAATGCCATTTATTGAGAAGCAGTATAGTAAGTAGAATTTTATTTGTGATTATATATATTATGCATGTGGTATATATTAACATTATTTTTTATATGTATATATTATACATATATTTTATATGTGTGCGTGCATGTGTATACATTAATATATAATAAATACAAAATATATATACATATATGTATACACACACACACAAGATGTTTTAGTTCCTACCATAACTTGCCATCTGGTAAAATGACAGTGAGCTTCAGATGTTCTCATTTTGAGCCTGGCCTCTCCTAATCCAGTGCCTTCTGGGGGCTCTGGAAGTGGAGGATGTGAGTTACTACTGTGAATCAGGACAGAACAGGCCAATAGAGCAGCCGTTACCAAAGACATTTATGATGTCTGTGATTAAGGAACCCACCGGTTCTCTGCTTTATCTAGCCCATAAGAACAATCTTTACGTGGTAATACGTTCAGGTCAGAGTTATATGGGTATTGCAGAATTTGCATTAGGGCTCATTAATCTACAACAGGAGGTAGTAGGTGCTTTAATATGAATTGCAGTGATTCAAAGAGCTATAGCAACACAACATCAGTTTTTACAGTGTGGGGAAATTGTCCATCCCTGAACTGTACCTATTCTTCTAAACATTCTCTCTAAAACAGAGAGTGCTGGGTGCAGTACAAATTTCTGTCATCTCTGAAAACCACAGGGGCTTCCCATGGCCTCCTGGATCCAATCTGTCCTCCGGGGAAGTGGCGCAGGGCCCCTACCCCATCCATCCTCATTTAAGGTCACACGAGTTCACAGAGCACCTAGCAGAGCTAGCGCTGCAGGCCCAGCTGTGGCCCATGAGCCCAGCAACACACGGGGGCACAGGGCAGCCAGCAGGCATACGCGGAGGTCGGCTCAGGGAGCACACGGCCAGCTGGGACAATGCCTCTCTGCTCCCACCGCGGGGCCTTTGTTTATGCTGCTTCCTCTGCCTGGAACACCCTTTAGTCTTTGACTGACTCTTCCTCTGTTAAAACCCAGATTTTTCTGAGAGGTCTTTCTAGAATCTTCATACTCAAGACTAAATACCACTACTTTTTAGTGCTGTCATATTCTTTCCTTAAAAAAATTATATTTTCTGTGTTCCAATTACATAACTATTATGTGTTCACAAATGAAATATTGGCAAATTAAGAAAATGTACTGTTGAAATATTTATATTCTGAATGCTTCACTCCTTTGAGGTTCAAAGTCCCTGAGAGAAGCATCTACTTGCTGTCCTTGGTCATGAGACAGTATACGTGGATGCAGGACAGCTTGGAGTTGAGCGCCAGGAGAAAGTCTCCCTCGGGGCTGAACGGGCCCAGAGGGTCCCCTCCTCCTCACCAGGGCCTGGTTCAGGAAGTGGCATGTGATATGCTGCTGGCTAATGAGATATAAGAACCATTTTGCTGAAAATTTGGGGGAACATTCTTCCCGGCCCCCTGAAAGGCTTCCCTAAGCCACACTCCCTTTCTCCTGTTGGATATGAGCAAGGAAGTACGTAGTCCTGGCTGCCACTAGAAGCCACTCTATGACCAAGAGGAAAATAAGCTTTAGGATGCAGTTGGCCCCGGACAGCAGAGCAGAGTCGCAGAAAGAACCTGGGTCTTGTGTATATCGCGAGCCTGATTACATCAACCAACCCAAGTCCCACCCTGTCTTCTGACCTCTTCTAGGGTAAGCAATGGATTTCCAAATTGTTTAAACCAGTTTGAATTGGTTTTCTGTTACTGCAGCTTAAAGCATCCAGATCGACATACTTTGACAGTGAATATATAACACACCCTTTAAAAGTTAAATTGTAGTGTAAAATATTGGTGTAAGGCACAGTGTCTGAAGGCATTCTTTGATAAGAGCCAGTGAGCAGTCCCCACTCCCTGCCAGGGATGGCCCCAGAGGCAGAAGGCACACACCACCTCCCAGCAGGAAGCACGGGTTCCTGGAAAGGCAGCGTGTGTCCCTGCAGCCTTGCAGTTTGGCAGGCCTGTGTGACCAGCATCACAGCCACCCCCACGGAGTTTCTTAGGACCTCATTTTTCTTGACTTCTCCAAAGCCCTCCCAACAGGCAGGGCAGGGCAGCAGTCACCTACCTGGGAAGCGCTTTCATCTGCATTGGTGATTATTTTGGAGGGAGCCTCCTGGAAGACATCAAGTAGAAAGCTGTTGCCTGGGAAACAAGACTCTTCTTGGAACTTTTTGAGAAACATTGGGTTTTTGATGCTTCCTGAAACACTGAGCTTCATCTAAGAGCTTGAGCCACCAGGGTGACCCTGCCCCGCCAGGCTAGAATGCAAAACTTCAGAGCCTAAACTCGTTGACTTTCTACTCTGCCTAAATGTTTTCAGATTTGCTGGAGGGACAGCTCACACTCTATTCGCTCAAAATCAGATTTACTCTGTCATAAACTCCACGCTGACAGACAATAACTACAAACAGCAGGCTCTGAGGGCCCTCGCCAGCTCTGCCTCTCCACCCTGCGGGGCTGGTGTGGACTTCTCTGGCAGGTCCCTCTTTTTCGGGACCTCACAGAGAGGATATCTGTTAGGCCTCAAGATATTAGGATTATATGTCATCGAGGAACTCCGTGTTTCTCCGCTGAGGTAACGGCAGGTTGCAACAGAAGCTGAAGTTAATGGCAGCATAACAGTAGGTTTAATAAAACATTAAAAGCCACTCCAACCCAGGTAAACATGAGGGATGTTTAGATCGAATAAAAAGGGTGCTCCAAGTCAGGATTTTGGTTGCAAATGATAAAAACCCGACTCAAACTAGCTTTGGAAAAAAGGGAATTCTTTGGCTCATAGAATTTAAGGAGGAAACCCCCAAGCTGCGGGAGCAGCTGGGTAGTTGAGGGCGTCTGGGACAACTGGAACCGGGAAGTCAAGTGCGGACTAGACCAGCCCTGCGTCTCCTCTCTGCTTCTCTCTCAGCGTTGGCTTTCTCTCTCTCTCACTGCAGATATTCTCCACCAAGAGCTGACAATAGGACTGACGGCAGCTTTGGGCAGTGTGTTCCGGCCTCCATGGCTGTTTCCCAATTCCAGAACAGCTCAGGGAGAAGAACTTGGGCTCAGCCATTTGGATCGGGTACCTGGAAGAATCCCCTCTGGCCAGGGGAAGCCGGGACGCCTATCGCCGTGTGGATGGGGAAACGTGTCCAGAAGGAAGGGGTTCAGGCAAATATTCCCTGAAAGGCTCAATCTACAGAGCCTCTTCCACGTACGAGAGTCAGTCAGCAAACTTCAAAGCTGGGATCACCCTGTCCAGGTAACCAGGGATCAGACTTCCCAAGGGGATTAATGACTGTCGCAAAACAAATTAGAGGGAGAGGTGAGACTAGTACCAGGTCTTGGCGTTATATTTTTTTGTTTTTCTTTCTATATTAGAAGCACTGTAAAGAAAAAGTAAGTATGTTTGTCTTCAAAAGAAATGTACTTCTCAGCTCCTTAGGAACCTGTAGCACACAGGCACTTGCAGACTTAAGGGAGCTTGCCACAGTTACTGCTGTTTAAAGAGGAATTGGGAATCGTTTCCTCCTTCCATGGTAGAAAGGAGGAGGGGTTGGGAGAAAACTCACACAGGCCAGGTGCTGGGCTCAGGGCTTCACATTTGTTCTCTCATTTAATTCCCACAGAACACGGTGAGCAGGCATCCCATTTTACAGATTGGGAAACTGAGGCTCAGTAAAACCAAGTAACTTGCTTAAGATCTCCTAGTGAGTAAGGGGCTGGGCTTGAGAGCAGGCAGCAGGGTAGAGACCCTCTCCATGGACCCCCGCTCCCGTGTGTGTGTATGTGTGGGGGGGGCAGCTGACAGAGAATCTACCCAGTCCTGGTGAGGCAGAGACAGACTCTGCCATCCCTGCTACAGACCCCTTGTGAATCTCTGAGGGAGGTTTACAGTTCCGGAGTTGCCTATCCCCATCCTCCCAGCGCCACCAGGAAAGACAGCAGCCCTGGGCAGAGAACAGGCACCTGGGCCCAGGGAACTAGAAGCCACCTTCAGCCGCTGGCCCCGCAATCTGCCTGAGGAGGCTCTTGCCAAACCCACCACACTGCCTGGGCCTTGAGGTCAGCAGCCCCTGCACAAACCACAGTCTGGAAGGTTGTTATAGACATTTTCTCTCTTAGTAATGAGTAGGCCAGGCCTAGTTTTTGGGTGTTCAGATATTTGACTTTCAACTATAAGCACATCGTAATGAAAGCAGTGGATTATCCAGATGGGGCCTCACTGCAATGTCTCCCAAATTATATTAAAATATGTATTTATTCCCTTAATAGTCTACAGAGTTGCTAATTTCTTCAATAACGTCACCTCGTGGTAAAGCTGACGGCGCTAATGAAATAATTCTTGTCTCTATTGCTTCCTCTCCCCAAGCAGTCCTACCTTATAACCAAATCTCAGACACTATTCACACAAAATCACTAAAGTACTTTGGGGGATGGTATTGTAAGGATGGATTTATGCCCTGCGTGTAAAATTCAATGTCTCTGTTTCAGCTGACTGTCCAAGTATAAGAAGGCTCGTCCGGTGTTTAATGGAGCTGTTTATCTGTAGATATAAGCGCTAATGCAATGTGACTTGTACAGACCTGGAGTTCTGCCTTTTTCCCTCTGGCATGAGTCCCCGTAAACAAATAAAAAGGCCCTGGATAGTGAGGGTGCCAAATGGCCTCTTTTCTCATGGACATGGGGAATGTCCAGGGAGCTGTAGGAATGAGCCGAACTGTACAATCTCCTTGTCAAGGCACTTAGATTCCTGATCTAGAACATTCCCTCCTGTGTGGTTTTGGATTCTGCTTGTAGAAACCCTTTAAAACTAAGAATGTCTGGAATATGGACTTAGGTGAAAGTCTGGCCAGGAGGACGGCTCTATCCTAGTAATCTTATGGAAATTACTTCTGAGATTGTTATTATTGCTTCAATTCCTTAGAGCTAAATCTGCAAAATGCTTTAGAATCATTTTATGCATAAAAGAAAAAAAAAAAAAAACAAGAGCTGACTATTGTTAAAGAGCATTCCAAAATTGCTGACAACTAAAGAAAGTCTCATTCTGGTGAGGAAGTAAGTAACCAAAGTAATAAGCAAGGCTAATTATAGAAGCCTAAGAAGAGATGATACTGCGTATAATATGGTAGTTAACGTTACATAGTGCCTGCTATGTTCCAAGTGTTTTATATTATGTAAATCACTTAAGTGTTAACCACCTGAGGACGCTGGTATTACTGTTATTTTCATTTTACAGATGAGGAACCTAAGGCCCAGATATTTATTCAAGAGCAAACAGCTAGTTATGCAACCTCTGTTGTTTTGCCCGGCTAACACTCGTGTCTGCTTTGGCAAGAATGCCCCATTTATCTTTGGGGAGCCACCCCACCCACCGCCCACTCTCATTGCCTGTGATTTGCTTGAGGTCACCAACTTCCCTCTTCCTATGCCCAGAGCCACTGGAGTGGGTATGAGACTCAGGCCTGGCCAATCAGCATATCTCCCCAACCCCAGCCACAGTGGCTGGTTCAGGTATGGCCATGGACACAGTCAAGCTGAAAATCTAGACGGATGTCAAGAGAATTTCTCTTTGGGCTCAACTGAAAGCTGAGCAAACATAAGCCTGAGACTTCTCCAAGTGGAGACGGCAGTCTGAGAGTGGAGACACCCTGGGGAAAGCAGAGCTGAGGCTAGAGACAGATTGGGCCTCAAGGTATTGTCGAGGTCCTGGATTCTGCCATTCCCAAAGTCTACACTGGACTTTCCCCACCTTTTTTAAAAAAAATATTTTAATGCAGTGATTTTTTGAGTGTGTTTGCAAGCTTGTGCAACCATCAACACCATTTAATTCTTGAAAAGTTTCATTGTCCAAAAGAAACCCTGTACTCAGTAGCAGTCACTCTCCATTTCCCACCTTTCATCAGCTCTTTGCAATCATTAATCTGCTTTCTGTCTCTCTCCACTTTCCTATTCTGGACCTTTCCTGTAGATAGAATAATAAAATACGTGGCCTTTTGTGTCTGGCTTCTCTGATTTAGCATAATGTCTTCAAGGTTCATCCATGTTGTATCATGTATCACGCCTGCATTCCTTGTTAGGACTGAAGATAATATTCCATTGTATGTTTATACCACATTTATTTATCCATTGTCTCTTGATGTATGCTTTGTTGTTTCCACCTCTTTTGGCTATTAATAATACTGCTGTGTATTCCTATACAAGTTTTTGTGTGAACATATGGTTTCATTTCTCCTGGGTACATACCTAGAATAGCATTGCTGACTCATATGGTAACTTTGTGTTGAAACTTTTGAGGAACTGCTGTTTTCCAAAGTGACTGCCCCATTTTACATTCCAACCAGCAGTGTATGAAAATTCCAATGTCTTCACATCCACGTCAACACTTTTTACTCTCTGTCTTTTTCATTATAACCATTCTAGGAGGTGTGAAGTGATATCACATTGTGGTTTTGATTTGCATTTCCCTAATGACAATAACATTGGGCATCTTTTCAAGTGCTTATTGGCTATTTGCATGTCTTCTTTGGGAAAATATCTCTGCAAATCCTCTGCCTATTTTTAAATTGGGTTATTTTTGTCTCATCATTGTTGAGTTGTAAGAGTTCCTTATATATTCTGGATACTAGACCATTATCAAATATATGATTTGCATAATTTCCTCCTGTCCTGTGATATCTTTTCACCTATTTGATGATATCCTTTGACACTCAAATGTTTTTAATTTTGACAACATCCAATTTATTTATTTCTCTTTGGTTGCTCATGCTTTAAGCATCATATCTTAACGGATATATGCTTTAAGTGCTTAATCCATTCTCATGAAGATTTATACCCATGTTTTCTTCTAAGAGTTTTATAGTTTTAGCTCTTACATTTGCATATTTATTTTGAATAAATTTTTACATACAGTATAACAGTCCAACTTCATTCTTTTGCATGTGTACATCCAGTTGTCCCAGCACCATTTGTTGAAAAGACCATTCTTTCCCCCATTGAATTGTCTTGGCACTCTTGTCAAAAAAAAAAAATCAAATGACCACAGATGTAAGGCTCTCAATTTTTAGGCTCTCAATTTTATTCCATTGGTGTATATGTCTGTCATCTCCCTGTTTAACACTGCCTTGATTAGTGTAGCAATTTTTACTAAGTTATGAAATCAGGAGAGGCAAGCCTTCCAAATTTTTTCTTCTTTAAATAGTGTTTGGCTATTTTGGGTCCCTTTAAGTTTCATATGAATTTTAAGATGAGCTTGTCAGTTTCTGCAAAGAAGCCAAGCTTGGATTTTTGATAAAGATTGCATTGAATCTATAGATCAAACTGGGGAGTATTGCCATTTTAACAACGTTAAGTCTTCCAATCTACGCACATGGATGTCTTTCAATTCATTTAAGTCTTCTTTAATTCTTTTAACAACATTTTGATCTTCAATGTACAAATCTTTTTATCTCTTTTATTAAATTTTATAAGTATTTTATTCTTTTTGATGCTATTGCAAATGTAATGGTTTTCTTAATTTTTTTATTGTTCATTTTAAACATGTAGAAATACAACTAAGTTTTATATGTTAGACTTGTATCCTATAAGCTCACTTAACTTATTTATAAGTTCTAATAGTCTTTTTGTGTGGATTTCTTAGGATTTTCTATTTATACAATCATGTCATCTACAAATATATACAATTTTGCTACTTCCTTTCCAACCTGATGTCTTTTGTTTCCTTTTCTTGCCTAATTGTTATGATTAAGTCTCCAGTACAATGTTGAATAGAAGTGATAAGAACCAACATTCTTGTCTTGTTCCTGATCTTAGGGGGAAAACATTTAGTCTTCATTAAGTGTGGTGTTAGCTGTGGGTTTTTGTAGACACCCACCAGATTGAGGAAGTTCTCTTCTTTTTTCACGAAGGGGTGTTGGATTATGACATCTATTGAGATGCTCACATGGTTTTTTCTTTTTTAATATTGAAGTTTATATAAAACTTGATTAATTTTGTATGTTGAACCAACAACAGGGGCTATTTTTCCTCCATAAAGACATCTGACAATGTCCGGAGATAGTTTTGGTTGTCATAAATTGGGAGCAAAGGGCGGAGAGGCTACTGGCATCTAGTGGGTGGAGGCCAGAACTGCAGCTAAACATCTGACAGCGCACAGGACAGCCCCCCATAACAAATAATTATCCACCCCAAATGTCAGTAGTGCTGAGGTTGAGAACCCCTGTATTACATAAACTACCACTTGGATTCTAAGTCAAAATAGAACAATTATACTATTTTGCCCTCTCTTGATGCAGTGTGGCATTTTCCAAGGAAGCAAAGTACCACCTTGGTACCTGCCACCAGATGCTGACTCTGAAATAAATGGCTTCTCAAGGGTCCCACTGGGTAGGGGACCAGATATTTCATCCTACAAACCAGGCATTGTGAAAGAAGACATTATTTGCAATTACTCCATGATGACAGGGATAAACCTGGAAGAATGCCCTCCCCTCCCCCGTTGAGTTCACTGGTGAAAACATGGTAATGGCAGAGGCCTATGCAGCAGAAAAGCTCAAATGCTGCAAAATGTGTCTTGGGAACGTCTTCAAACCCTCCCAACTTAAAGGGACATTTTCTTCCAAGAGCTCAAGAAGAGATTTGATGCCCAAAGGCTCTTCCAAGGTCCCTGTGCCCTCCACAGGGGTAACGCTTAGCACCATCTGTTGGTGCAGGCAGAGCTAAAAAGCTTTTGCTCTGCAGCCAGTTTTGCTATTTTTGAAAATTCATCATTTGAACTTTGACAAGTCGAAGATCTTCTATAGTTCATTTTGTCTTGACAAACACGAGGGAAGTCATGTGTCATGGTCATTTTTCAAAAGTGTAAGCTGAGACACAGACAGGCTGGTGCCTCTGGGTAGCAAAGCCAGTGAGTGGGTCTGGAATCTGGGTTTCTAGGGATACCAGCCCAGTTATTCTTTCTGTCAAAAGACAAGGGACAAGTGGTGTCACATGCTAAATACACGTCAATGGGTATAACTAGATTTTCAAGGAAACCTGCAAAACATTTTTACTACAACCATATGTAACACCACAATTAGGTGGTTGGGTATACTCTCCATACTCCCACCCACTTTTTCTTCCACTCAAGAGAACATATCTGAATGTGAGTGAGTAGAAGTGATTTCATTCTAAAGATAATCTTGGATACACTCCACTGTATTAGAAAGAGATTTATTCACAGAGCCAAACTAGTAATAGTAATTACCTGCGATCCACCTCACAATCCGCCATGACTCACTGGTGTCTTGGGCACCATGCTTGAGGGTGGTGTTCCCCTCCACAGAGCTCAGTCTCTGGGGAAATAAACACAAACAGCAAGCAATAAAATAAAATACTGCCTCCAGTGTAGGTCTGATAATTGTTTTTTTGATTTTTCTTTTGGACTTGAAATCAAATCCCGTGGTTAAAGCTCATGGGTTTTAGGAAGATAACAGCAGATGCTCTGGGCAGTAGAAAGGTCTAAAGTGTGTAAACCAATCATAGAAAGATGGACTGGTGGGCAAAATGTACCCATGAAGGACACAGGGGCTATAACTGGGGTGAAGCCTTTTGAAAAGCAGTGGGCTCCTCCTCCCCCCAATCTAGAGGCTACTGATAAAGTCAAAAATTAGGTTCTGAGCTTGATATGGGGCTTTCTCACCCATCCCTCTAATTCTGCCTTAAAAGCGGGAAATAAGTGCTCTGTGTTTCTCCTCCCTTTAGCGGCAGCTGTGGGCAGAGTGGCTCTCTGACAACCAGAAGAGGAAGATGGATGATCCTGGCTCCTCAGGGAGTTGCTAATGGAGTTTTCTCCTCTACTGAGTTCCATTTTCCCTTGCCACCGATCCTGAGTTCTCCCTCTCGCTGGCTGAAATATGCTGCCTTCTGTTTGCAGGAAAATTTGACAGAGCAGTGAGCTGTGGATTATAATCTGATCTGATAGGCACCCTGGGCTGTGAATAAAGGCTATAAATGGCTGGGGCAGGACTGCAAGCCATGGAGAGTGTGCTAAGGGGGCCCAGAGGACTCCACAGGGCTGGTCTGTAAATCGGCTATCTTCCTCTTGTCTCCCATTCCTTAGGGCTATTCTGTGTCCTTTTCACCCTTCCTCTCACCCTTCCCTCTGCCCCACCATGCAGAGCACTGCAGGAATCCCCTAAATAAAGCATCTCTCTCCATAGCAACTGCTGCTAAGGCAAGGACCCTGGGAAAAGGAATGAGCCTGGGATCATCAGCCTGTTGGACCTCAGCTTGCAGAGCTGAAAGTACATCTTGTCTGAATCAGTGAATGTATAGCAGGTATAAATATTCTACATCTGTGCACACGAGAAATGTCACAGTGTTTTTATTTTTCCGAATCAACTTTAATCTGCTCTGAGCTCCCACCAACGAGACTCATAAGAAATTTAGTCTCGGTCATGGAATAGGGGTCCTCCTCCACCTCCTCCTCTGGGGTTGTACACAGGACTAGGAAATATGGCAGAGTCCAGGACATTCATTGAAGGCCCTCTGGCCTGTGCTCACATTCCTTATTTAAGAAGAAACTCCCCATGCCCCGAAGGCAGGTGGCTCCAGGGCATCCTTGGAGGCTTTACATCAGGTCTTTTCTGGGGGCTGGGAGGCTCACTCCTGATTCGCTCCATGTGAAGTCTGCCAGAATTCCACCCACAGCCCCAATCCCAATGTGCTTCCTGGGAAGAGGATGTGGGTTCCTACTGTCTGTGTGATCCTCGAAAACCCCAAACTCCTCTTGAAGCCTGGAGAAGCTCTAAGTAACCTCACTCTCTCCCTATGGCTTCAGCATCACCTGACTCCTCAAATTCCACCCCATCCCCTCTCCTGTCGGTGACCTTCAAGCTTAATTGCTATGTGACCCCAGATTTTGGTCAAAGATCAAAGTGTCAGCAGAGCCAGTTCCTTCTGAGGGCTGTGAGGGAGACTCTGTTCCAGGCCCCTCCCCTGGTGCTTTGCCAGCAATCTTGGGTGTTCTCCCAGCTCCTGTTACATCACCCTGATCTCTGCTTCCGTCTCCATGTAACCTTCTCCCTGTGTGCTTGTTCTGTGTCCAAATCTCCCCTATTTATAAGGTCACCAGTCACATTGGATTAGGGACCCACACTACTCCTGCATGACCTCTTCTTAACTTGAATTACATCTGCAATGACTCTACTTTCAAATACAGTCACACTCTGAGGTACTGAGGGTCAGAGCTTCCACATACGAATTTTGGGGCACACAAGTGAGCCCATAACGGTGGCCAATTTTCCCTAGTTTGTCTGATACTGTCCTGGTTGTAAAGTTGAAAGTCCCATGTCCCTGGAAACTTCCTCAGTCCCAAGCAGATCGCCCTAGGTGGGGATGATGCCAAAATAGCAACAAAAAGTGTCCAGTTCTTGGTTATTTCTCAGGAACCTCAAAGGCAAGGCTGGCTGGTGACAGATGAATTTGGGTATTCCTGCGTTCCTTGGGTGAATGTCGCTGCTTTAACTCATGACACATAGCAGGTGTTCACTAAGCGTTGACGGAAATGGAGAGGAGAGGCGTGGAGGGGACAGAGTCCAGGGTTGGGCTACAGGACAAATGTGGGAGGAGGGAGAAGGGAACAGAGGTAGAATAAGGAAAGGCCACTCTAGGGAAGGAAGACCCGAGGGAAGGGTAATGTGTGGTGTCTGCCTGAGATGCTGGGGTGCCAGGGAGGGTGTGTGGGGCCCTTACATCCGAGGCCCCCTTGTCCAAGGGTGGGAAATCCTCACCTGTTGCGAGTCAGCCGCCATGCCTGGGAGGCCCAGCATCCCCAGGTTCCATCTCCCTGCCATGTTTTCCAGTTGCTACCACTTCAGAAGACTGAAGAGCTGTCTCAACCCTTTAATCCTCTCATAAATTTGAAGATGAAGAATATAGTGTGTTTAGAAAGTTATTTTTAAATGCTTAAAACATTCATGCTTTGTGGTTTGGGTATAAGTCTCCATCCAGGACTGATTGTACCAAGACAGAGGATTGAACTTCAAGCGGGAAAGCCATTTAGAAGAACAGAGTCTCCTGGTAAGAGAAGACTCTGTGTCTTCTCTGTGGTCAGCTGTTGCTGCTGTTTAGCAGTTCGGTTTCAGGAAGCTGAGGCAGGCCCCTCCCAAAGGATCCCTGTGTTATTTGACATGATTTTGAAATAATCCCCTCAAAGCAAGTTTTCTGATTACTGATTCAGCTAATAGAGTAATCAAGATAAATTCTCTTTCATAAAAGCCACTGCCATTTGTGAGCAGAGAAATAATTCCAGAAAAAAGGTATGATTTTGACAAATTACAGCAGCTGCTCTTATTAAATAAGCATTCTGCTTTCATAAGCCCAGAGATGTATCACAGCTCAGATGAGACACAATTGATTAAGGAAGCATATTTTCTTGTTTACACTCTGTTAACAATACTATTTTTCAAGCGACAATTAGGTATAAAGCAAGATTTATAGGCACTCCAAATACTTTATCTAGAACAGGTTTTCCCTCCGTTACCCAGAAATACAGCCCCTGTCCACACTGCCAGCAGCCCAGCCCTAAAAGACATTCTCCCTAGTTTAGTTAATATTTCATTATAATTGGTCTATGGCGACCAAGATACCTATCTTACAGATGGGAAAATGAGATACCTAGCGCCCTGTAGAAGTGTGATTAGGGAACCAGACAGAAACAGAGTCTTCTCTGAACTCGGCCTCAGTGTTCCAGGGACTCCAGGACGTCTGTCCATTGGTGTTTAAAGGGGTGTCTAATGTGACATTTTCTGTGGGCTCCAGACATTCACTCCTGCAGCCAATGGCTCCCGTCTTCAGGGGTGTTGAACCTGTACCATCTGTTCCTTCTTGATGAATGATTATTAGTGAATATTTGGCCGTGCGTGCGTTAGTTTTGAAATCACTGCAGCATGCTTTCCTTCTAATGAGCACCCACCACCTGCTGCTGGAAGTCAACCCAAAGGATCTGGCTGGCCTCCGTCGCCATTCCACGTTCCATTTCATGCCGCTAAGCAGAAACACCTTCGGCACGCTAAGAGTTCTCCAGGCGCCACAACGCATCCCTCCTTTCATTTTCACCTGTCTCTCCAGGCAGGGAGAGAGCCACAGCGGGGGAGCTGAGGCAGGCAGGGAGCCAGAAGGCCAGGACCGCCTGGTGAGAAGCAGGGCATTAGGCTCCAAGGCCTCAGTGACTCTTTGCTTCTGCTGCAGAGGGAAAGCCACTCGGGCTTTTGTTTATTTATTCATCTATCTACTGACCTGCTTTTATTGAGACATAATTCACACACCATAACATTCACCCTTTGAAAGTATTAAATTCAGTGGGTTTTAGTATATTCACAGAGTTGTGCAATTACCACTGCTTAGTTTCAGAAAATATTCGTGGCCCCATAAAGAAACCCTGTACCCGTTAGCAGTCACGCCCCATTTTCCCCTCCCCCAAAGCCCTGGCAACTTCTAGTCCATTTTCTGTCTCTGTGGATTTGGGCATTTTGTTTTTAAAGCTCTGCTGATTGAGCCCATTGCCACTTGTCCATTAGCAGCCAAGAAAGAGAAAAATCAAAGCCCAGGGAAAAGAAGGGAAAACCAATTCCTTAACATGCCCGATTGCCTTCTGTAAAGTGACAGTGCCTCAATCTCTCTCCCTTTTTTTTTTTTGAGATAGGGTCTTGCTATGTTGCCCAGGCTGGTCTTGAACTCCTAGACTGAAGGGATCCTTCCATCTCAGCCTCCTGAACAGTTGGCATAACAGATGTGCGCCACTGTGCCTGGCTTCAGTCGCTCCTCACTAGCTGCACATGACTTTTTTATCTGACGTCCAGTCGTGCTTGAGTCATCTGTCTGTGCTGCCTGTAGCTTCCCCCTCCCCCACCCAATTCTGTGGCTTCAGCTACCACAGTGGTGCCACACCACTCCCGAGCCCAGGCCCTCCGGCTGAGCTTTGGTTGCACCAGATACTGTGCTTGGTGCTCGAATTCGTTTCCTATTGCTGCTGTAACAAGGGACCGCAACCTTCCTCCTACAATTCTGGATGTCAAATCTTGCAGTCATATCTGAGATTTTTTATATGTGGGTAAATTTAAATAGCTTTTTTGTTGTTAACTTAAAAATTTCTTCAAAAATTAACTGTTTAAACCAATATGTTGTGTGGTTTATAACATAGGTAGAAGTATAACATATGACTATAATAGCAGGAAGGCTGGGAGCTCCTGTATGTAGGTTCTTCTAGAAGTGAAGCAGTGGAGGAATATTTCAAGACAGCCTGGGATAAGTTTAATATGTTTATATACACACACTCCACTTAGCTTTTTTATAGAGACTATGTTATTTTTCACACAAAAATGTTACTTATCTCAACATGAATTGAGTTTATTATTGTTGTTTTAAAAAAGTCAATAATATTTTTAATATCTCAGTTTTAATTTCTAACATGATAAATATCGATAGACACGCAACCCGCAAAAACAAAAACTCTCTGTACTCTTTAATCTTAAGAGTGTGATGGAGCACTGGGACACCAACAAGTCTGAGAGCCAGGTGCCCTTGGAAAGAATGTGTCACCCACTGATCATTATGTCCCAAGTATTGACTCCAGACTCTATTCTCTAAGAATGTTACTACTAGGCTTCTTAAATGAAAAAAAAAAAAAAGGTTTTTTCAACATCTATAACAAAATAGCAATCTAAGAATAGGAGGAAGAGAACATCATTACCTGATGAAGAGTCTCTGCATGAAACTTACAGAAATGTCATACCTGAAGAGTGGAACACGACACATATTCCCTTTGAAGTCAGGAACACAACTTGCATTGCTTCTGTCACTGCTCCTATTCAACATTGTACAAAAGGTTTTAAGTCAGTGTAGTAAGATAAGAAAAAGAAATGAAATGCATAAGGATTACAAAGACAGAAACAAAATTGGCATCGTTTGCAGACAAAATTTCTGTTGACATAAAAATTCCAAGTGAGAGCTACAGAAGAGCTATGAGAACAAATAGGATAGGTCTATGTGGTTGCTGGACACAAGATCGATATGAAAAATCAATACTATTCTTACATCCCAGGAACTATTAGTTAAAAAATGTAATTTTAAAAAACGTAAACTTCATATTTGTAACAAATCTTTGCAGATAAAACAAAATTTTAAAAAACTGTATTGAAAAATATAGACTATAATTTCAATACTAGTCTAATAAAAGTCCTAATAAGGTTTTTCTCAGAATTGGACAAGCTGATCCTAAAGCCATATACATGAGTAAAGGGTGGAAAATGCCAAGACAAATTTAAAGAAAGCAGCCATATGCGTGGTCAGGGAGGACGTTGGGATGGATAAAATATGGGTCTTACTAGATAGAAAAGCTTACCGTACAGCAGCAGTCAATAAAACAGTGATGCACTGGCCAGGACAGGTCAGGCAGCCTGGACACAGAGCCACATAGGTAAGCAAACTTGGGACACAACAGAGGCAGCTTTAAAATTAATAGGAAAGAATAGACCAAATGTGATTCTCACAAATTTTTGGAAGAAGATAACATTAGATCATTATCTCCCATCATATTAAAAATAATTTCCATGGTATTAAAAGACATGAATGTCAAAAACAAAACTATAGAACTATAAGAAGAAAACATAGGCAAATATCTCTATGAGACTGGAATAGTGACAGATTTGGACAGTTTTCTTTATGCCCAGCTCGGTGTGAGTGAATCCATTTCTGAGAGGGGACCTAGGGGGATTGGGGCTGGGGCAATGGCCATTGGCCAGCCTGGAGTTTATCCAGTGGTCTGAGGTGGTGCTCCAGGAGGGTTTATCTCCATTGGCCTCCTTGGCTCACACTAATTAATGCTGAGATCTGTCAGTGGAATTCATGTTCTGGTATTAGCACTGAAAGTAAACAGGTTGGCTATAGTCAGCAATGCACCCTCTTGCACTCCCTGAGAATTGATGGGGAACCCTAGGCAGACTGGAGGGGCTGTGGTCATGTAGAGTGGAGCAAAGAACAGGGGGCCTCCCTGAGCCTCAGGTTCCTCCTCTGTAAAGGAGGTATGCTGACTCCTCAGGATTATGCAAGAACTGAATGAGCAAGGGGTGTTGGTGAAATGTTGGGCACATTGCAAGTGCTCAGCAGGGGCTGCTCCGCTCCTGTCTCCTCTTCTGCCTAGCGTGGTGTTGGGCCCAGGGATGCATTATGGACAAAATTATCTAGAACACAGAGTGTGAGAGCAGAGGTGCCAGGATGGGCGGTGGGGACCCATGAAGAAGGGGGGTGGCCTTCCAGTTGGGAAGTCAGGGAGATTCCATGCAAGGGCAGCTGCTGAGCTGGCTGGGATCCAGAAGTGTGGAGTAGGGAAGGGCCTCTCCAGGAAAGGAGTAGCAGGAGCGGCCACTGTCAAGAGAGAAACGCCCAGGACCCAAGGCACAGCCACGAGTCCAGGGAAGGAGTTTGGTGTAAGAGCAGACGGAGGGGAGAGGAGGGCTGGACATGGCAGGAGGAAGGTGTGAACCCTCTGCTTGCTCCTGGGCTTGTGTGGGGGAAGTGAGTAAATCATATATGTGCTTTGAGAAGATTGGTTTGGTACAGTAATTATACCAAATCCTGAATTTCACTGAATTTCATATGGAAAATCAGCCGTGGCCAAGCATTGCATGCAATTCTTAAAGTGTATCACTTTACAAATTAAAAGGGGTCCTCTGCTGCTGAAACCCTTCAATATAGAGTTCTACTTAGTTTGACAGAAGGGTGCAGCTCTAGCTGGTCTTGCTTCTGTGGAACTCAGAAAAATAAATCATTTAATCAAAGATATTTAAGGGGGCATTGTGCTTGCCTCTTGTTTTCAAAAATTGTTTGCCTTTCTATTTCTACTCCTTTAATTATTCAATACAGGCTGTATTTTAGTAAAGTCATGTTCCTGCCATTTTGTCTAATTTTGCCCAGAAAGTTGTATAATATCACAAAACCATCAAGGGATAAAGGAAGAGTATTCTCAATGCCAGATTTTGGCCTACTTGCTTCTTTTTTCTGTTTGATTTTACTTAATTGAAAGATTGTTTCATACATTTTTCTTTTTCCCCATGTCGATTTTTGTTTTTTCTAGTCTCATTTCAGGACTCATTCAACCATTTCTGCTTCTCAAATAGATGCTGTTCTGCTGGTAATAGAGAAAGCTCCAGGTGCACTGCCATTATGCAATTCCGGGATATTATTAAGAGCATTTAATTCACATAATTGTGTTTGATTAGAAAGGAATGACTAACTCTTGGATTGAATTGACTGGGTCATAACTATTTTAGGGCTTATTATTAAGAATTTAAATATTATCGGGCAATTTCTTATGGCCGTTTGATGTGTCTGTTTTCACTTATAGTAATAGTTCTCCAGTAAAATCTTCCTTGGAATAGCATTTTATACTTACTAAGGGACTACCATGCTTTTTTGGATATAATCAACTTAATGGCTCAGGTTATTTTTCCATTACTTTCATTATAAGTTTGGGGAAACTAAGGCGTGAGATTTAAATGACCTGCTCAAAGCAAGTGACACTTTCACTTGAGCCTTCATCTGTCTTCAGGTCTAAAAGTCAAATCTTCCACGGTTGTTATGTTAATGTCAACACTACATGTTACGTATTGTCCTTGAATTTGTGAATCCCAGAAGAATTGGCTGTTGTGCAACAATTGCTACAGAAAAAAGGAGGGCTAGGAATGTTTCCATTAGACACAGATAACTAGGCTTACCTGTGGTCTTTAACTAAATTATCGCCCATTATAATTCATTTAATAGATCTGACATTATGGTGTGCATCGATGTCGATCTATTATTGCGAATTATTTTCTGTATTTTGAAATCAATAACTTTTTTCTCATGATTATTTGTATTCTTTTGGCATTGCTATGGATTAGAGTTTCTCAGCCTCAGCACTACTGACATTTTGGGTCCAGATAATTCTTTGTCGTGGGGAGCTGTCCTGAGCACTGTAGGATGTTTAGGAGCAACCTTGGCCTCTACTCACTGATGCCAGGAGCACCCCTCACCCTGGTTGGGACAACCAAAAAGTCTCTAGGTGTTGCCAAATAGCCCCTGGGGGACAAAGTTGCCCTTTGTTGAGATCCACTGCCATTGATGATATAGGCAAGGAAAATATTTTATTCTCTTAAATTGAATCCTGTAAACGTGTATAATTTATTACTTTGAAGCACACTTACCAATTGATTCTCCTATTATCAATAGAAATCCATTGAGAAAGTGACCCCCTACAGAAAGGAACCAGCATCTGGTTAATTCAAACACAACCCCCGGGACCAGGTAATTAAAGATGTTCTTAACTGACTGTCTCTCCAAAATCAATACAAACTACAGTTTCATCCGTCTTAACTAAAGAGCATGTTTTCTTCTAGTAATGTTCCTTTTAGAGGTTTTAGAACTGGGAATTGAGAACGCAAAGCAGGGTTGGCATCTTTGGTTGCTAATGTTTGTTGTTTGCTGTTTGTTTGATATATATCAACCTGATTACTTTGCAAATTTGATGATCATTCCACCAATTTTCCTTTATATAATTTGAAATGAAACAATCATTTATGATCGGGGAAAACAAGGTGGTAAGGCCTTGGGAGAGAGGAACAAATGAGAAAGGGAAGCCAAAACAATTCTGGAAGATGCCTACATGAAACAAGTATTTATGGACTTCAAGTTTATATACAGGAATCAGTACGACATGATTGTTAAATACATAGACTCTGGACTAACCCATCTAGTTCAAGTATCTCAGTTCTTCTACTTATTAACAATATGAACTTGAGCAAGGCATTTAAGTTTTCCCTGCCTCAGTTTCTTCTGATATTTTTGTAAGGATTAGGTGAGTTGATAGGTGTAAAGAACTTAGAAGAAGATCCAGCACATATTAAATACTTGGTAAGTGTTTTTATTAAAGCAATATAGTTTCATATCTAGAACTCTCTGTTGACACAGTGTGTGTAGTCTGGACTGCCTGGGTTTGGAGTTGAGTCTATTACTGTGTGCTGTTTGGACCTTGGTTTTGTTGGCCTATGTTGGTTGAGAAGATTAATGAGAAAAGGTAGGTAAAGCCCTGGCCAGGGCCCAGATGAAAAGGGATACGTGTCAGTTTCCTTCCCTAGGCTTGAAGACTGACGTCCTAATCCTGGCTGGTTCTGAGACCCAGGAAAATTCCTTAATATTTCAGATCTTCACTTTTCACATCTGTAGAGTTACCAGATTCATCTTTTTATCCATCCATTCAATTTAAGTTGGCCTTCACTAAGTTGACCCAGACTAAGTCCTGGATATTTTTTTTTTTAATTTTAATTTTTTTTTTTTATTTCAGCATAATATGAGGGTACAGATGTTTAGGTTACGTGTGTTGCCCTTGCCCCCCCTTTCCCCCTCAGCCCAGGTTTCAAATATGTCCATCCCATTGCGTGGTGCACATTGCACTCTTTGTGTACACATATACCCGTCCCCTCCTCCCTCTTCCCCCCTCCCCCCTGCCCAATATCTAATAGATGTAATTCTTATATATGCACTTATGTGTTGATCCGTTAATACCAATTTGATGGTGAGTACATGTGGTGCTTATTTTTCCATTCTTGG
>CAUYSK010032249.1:0-35885 GCA_963575035.1 Avahi laniger
AATTTCTTTCTATTTTTGGTAGAGATGGGGTCTCGCTCTTGCTCAGGCTGGTCTCGAACTCCTGAGCTCAGAACGATCCGCCCACCTCGGCCTCCCAGAGTGCTAGGATTACAGGCGTGAGCCACCGCGCCCGGCCAGGATTGATCTTATTTTCAAACTAGACCAAAAGATGCTCAAGGAGAATTAACTATTTTTCTTGTAGTTTCTTTTCCAATACCTAGCATAGAGCTTGATGTGTCATAGGATCTTGGTGAACTAAATCACTGAGTCTCAGAGTTGAGAAGCACTTTAAAATACTCTAACTGGGCCAGTGCTCGGCTCACATCTGTAATCCCAGCACTTTGGGAGGTTGAGGCAGGAGGATTGGTTGAGGCCAGGAGTTTGAGGCCAACCTGGGCAACATAGCAAGATCATGTCTCTATAAAAAATAGAAAAATTAGCCAGGTGTGGCAGCACACACCTGTAATCCCAGTTACTCAGAAGGCTAGGCAGGAGGATCACTTGAGCCCAGGAGTTTGAGGTTGCAGTGAGCTATGATGATGCCACTGCACTCCAGCCTGGGTGACAGAGTGAGATCCTGTCTCAAAAAAAAAAAAATAAATAAAAATAAATAAAATTGAATTTTAACTGGTAATTCTTGTTCTGAAAAAGCCAAAGTGTGTCCTTTCCTGATGGAGAGTGGGTGGCAGGTCTAAGCATTACACCTCAGCCTGCTCCAAGAAGCAGGAAAGGTGTTTTAGCTAATGCCTTGACCATTCTGTAGGAGGACAGGACCCCATGAAAGCTGTTGGAACCCGGAAGACAGGAGCAGACGGCACAAACTGGAGGCCCAGGACCATAGTCTGCAGAGAAGCTGGAGCAGGCTTGGGTGGGAAGGGCGGATGCCCAGCTCCGCAGGCTGATGTGCTTTCCTGCCCTGGAGTGAACGTGCCCCTGGCCTGGTAGTGTGCTGGCTCCCACCCTGCCTCCGACAGCTAGGAGCCAGGGCTGAGTGTCTGCCTTCCGCTAGCTTCCATACAGGTGTTGGGGGCTCTGTGCACAACATTGTTCCACAATAGCCCCTCCTAGCTGGGTGGCAGTATGAATGGACTACAGCTATATTTAGAGTGGAACTCCTGGGGCCGCCACAAAGGAGTGACTGCATCTTCAGGAGGGCGGGTGGGCGGGAAGGGGACAGGGGAGCAAAGCTATTTTCAGAACACATGTCACTGCTGGCTACAGAGCAAGACTGTGGCCATAATGCCGAGGGAAACAATAGCTGTGGCCAGAGGAAGAGCCTGTTATGTTTCAGGTGGGATGTTTGCAACTGCTCAGGAAACCTGACCCCACCCGACAGCAGCACAAATCACAGCAAAGCCTCATGGACGCAGTGAGGAGGCGGGGGATTCACAGGGCTAGGGCCAGTATGAGGTGCCAAGAGGCCACGCCTCATGCCTGGAGGAAGATTTTCAGTGACTGCTTTGCCCTGGGGGCCTGGTTAGGAATGAAACACTTCTGACCATTTCCCAGACAAACCATGTACCCTGCTCTGGTCTCTGGACACCTCCCAAGAATGGAAATGGGAATGAAAAGAACTCAGGCGGAAAGCAGCAAGGTGGGCAGGACCAACCCCAGATGAGGAGCTGTCTCAGGCAACAAGGCAAAGCCTGGGCTGAGCTGGAGAGTGTGGCCTCAAAGCCCTGGGTGGGCGGACTTGGCACCCCCAGCATTCAGGGGCCTGCTGGGGCGCTGCAGCTCCAGCTGCACAGGCCCTGAGAGCTCCCCACACCTCTTTTCTGACCTCTAGTCGGCCCCACTTACCAGCCTCTGTGCAACTCCGGAAGCACTGAGGGACAGGCTGTGAAGGGAGGCCAGGCCTCACCTCCCCCCATCCCCACAGATGAGCTTAGGCCCAGGGGTCTAGGTAAGAGCAGGGAAGTGGGGGTGTGGCAATAGCTCCAGATCTCACTTGGACTTTATAGCCAGCATGGGGGCCAGGAGGATTTTTCCAACCCCATCTTCATATCCCCTTCCCCAAACATGTGTGGTTCCTGTTTTGCTGCATCTGTAAAAGGCAGTGGGAGCTGGGGACTTGCCTTACACCTCTCGGTTAACACCCTGGAGATTGATGGAGTTCAGAGCAGTGTAATTTACAGCCCATCTCTCCAATCTTAATTCACTCGATGCTCCTTTCTTCCTTATTGTATTAGTGTGACCCAGGTACCTGCCAACAATAATGGCCTCTCTAGCTAGGAACCTCTCTCCTACTCCCAGGACAATTTATACCTTTTCCTTGGGATTTTCCCCCCTTAAATTAAACAAAAAGAGGAAAAATAAGAAAAGGTTAACATGGGTTTGGAGCGCTGAAGCCCCCGTGGTTCTGGGCAGGGAGCCAATGGCCCGAGGGCACACACATGTGTGTGCTCTCCCAGAAGGGCCTTCACCGGCCCTGTTTTACAGCCACCTCGGCACAGACTCCAGGGTTCACGCATATGGCCAGACAGATGTGTCTGGCTTACGTTCAAGGCTGGAAAATGAAGAATTATGGAAGTGAAGGGCCCCGGGCATTAAAGAGGAGGGGGAAGGGAAGGGGGGAATTTTTCCTCTGCTGAGAAATCCTCCTGTGGCTGTGAGGTTGGAGGAAGGAGGCTGACAGGAGGCAGGGCCGCCAGCCCGGTGCATGTGGGGCCTGTTCTTAAAGGGGCCATGGCAGCTTCTGCTCCGGCCAGCTGATGGCTGCTCAGCGCCTGGGCCTGAACAGCCTCCTCAGAACGAGCTGATGATGGGCAGAACAGGCTGCCCGGACAGGGCCAGCCAGGGGTACTGGGAGTCAAGTCTTACTGAAGACCTCCAATTTTTGAGGTACTGCTTTCACTGGAGAGGCAAAGCTGAACACAGCACCTCGACAGGGATGGATCCCCACAGTGTGTGCTCCCACAGCATCCTGGACTGCCCTTTTGTATCGACATCCATTCACACTTCAAATCGCTTGTTTAAAGACGGGCCTCTCCACTACATTGCACGCTCTGAAATGCGACTTTTTTGTTCATTCCTGTGTCCCCCAGCCACTAGCACAGTAAATGCTCAACACCATTTACTAAACTGAGCTGAAGACATGGTCCTGATTCCAAGGAGTTCATAGTACACTATGGGAAACAAGTCCAGAAATAACTGTAACATGAGACATGATAGCAGTTCCACAAATGAAGAATAAATCAATGCTGCAGGAATACTGAGCAGAGAGAGATGAATTCCTCCTGGGGGGAATCAGGGAAGGCTTCACTGGGGAGATGGAGTTTCATCTGGGGATTGAAGGAAGAATAGAATTTCAACAGGTAATAGGAAATGTGGAGCAAAAAAAAGGGTATTTTGGTTTGAGGGACAGCACTAACAAAGACCTTAGAGTGGGAAAGGGCAGAGCATGTCTAGGGAGAGTGATTGGAGAGGAAGGTTAGTGTCCTTGTCTAGGCAGGAGGCCTTAGTGTCTGGATAGGCATTTTATATGCCCTGTGATTCACTTTGAGGCCTCACAGAAACTCTCAGAGGCAGGTACTATTACCATTTAAAAAAACATTTTTTTTTAGAAACGAAGTCTGGCTATGTTGCCTAGGCTGCAGTGCAGTGGCTATTCACAGGTATGATTATAGTGTACTGCAGCCTTGAACTCCTGGGCTCAAGCGATCCTCCTTTTTCAGCCTCCCAAGCAGATGGGACTATAGGCACGTGCCACTGTGCCTGGAAACACTTTCATTTTGTAGATCAGGAAACAGGCTCAGAGAAGTTAAATAATTTGCTCAATGTCATATAACTAGTAAAGGCAATATATTATGCTTGTAATCCTAGCACTCTGGGAGGCCAAGGCAGGAGGATTGCTTGAAGCTCAGGAGTTTGAGACTAGCTTGAATAAGAGTGACACCCTTGGCCGGGTGCGGTGGCTCATGCCTGTAATCCTAGCATTCTGGGAGGCGGAGGCGGGCGGATTGTTTGAGCTCAGGAGTTCGAGACCAGCCTGAGCAAGAGCAAGATCCCGTCTCTACCGAAAATAGAAAGAAATTAATTGGACAGCTAAAAATATATATATAAAAAAAAATTAGCCGGGCATGGTGGCGCATGCCTGTAGTCCCAGCTACTCGGGAGGCTGAGGCAGTAGGATCGCTTGAGCCCAGGAGTTTGAGGTTGCTGTGAGCTAGGCTGATACCACGGCACTCTAGCCCGGGCAACAAAATGAGACTCCGTCTCAAAAAAAAAAAAGAGTGAGACCCTGTCTCTAACAAAAATAGAAAAAGATTATCCAGGCATGGTGGGGCGTGCTATAGTCCCAACTAGTTGGGTGGCTGAGGCAGGAGGATCACTTGAGCCCCGAAGCTTGAGGCTGCAGTGAGCTCTGATGACACCACTGCACCACTCTACCGGGGGTGACAGAGACTCTGTCTCAAAAAAAGAAGAGACTGATGGAGACAGTGAGGTGAAACAGGAGCCTGGTGGCAGACTCTGTATAACAGAACTCCAGGAGATGCCATTCACAGAAACAAGGTAAAGGCAACTACAGGAGCTGTGCAATGCAGAGGCCTTGATAACTATAATCCAAGAAAGTACCTGAACTAAAGTAGTAGTAGTGGTCATGGAAATAGAGAGGATAGGAGGGAATAAAGGAGCAAATAAATAGGATTTGATAAAAAAAATTATATATGCAGACCAGGTGAGGTGGCGCACGCCCGTAGTCCTAGCTACTCAGGAAGCTGAGACAGGAGGATTGCTTGAGCCCAGGAGTTTGAGGTTACAGTGAGCTATGATCGTGCCACTGCACTTTGGCCTGAGTGACACAGCGAGCTCCTGTCTCTTAAAAAAAAAAAAAAAAAACAAAAGAATTAGATATAAGGGTTAAAAGTTAAAAGTGAGGTTAGTCCAAAAGCTAGATGATGCTCTAGTTGCTACTATTATTGAGTCACTGAGCAAATATTTGTTAAGACCAATTCAGTTTGCTGAGACTAGGGAGTAACAGAAAGGAAGGAGACCTTTCTATTGGTGGTGATGAAGACTAGGAGGGTGGTCTGGTCAACAGAGAGAAGACAAGGGTATTCATCTGTGCTAAAGTGAACCTGGAGGAAGGTGGCTTCAGGGCCCGAAGCTGCAGGTAAGTCAATTATGACAGGGACTGAGATTTAATGAAGACAGGTCCTTGGTGATTTCTGACACAACAGTTTCTATAACTGCTGGGTTGAGAGTCAAGAAATGGAGGTAGTGAGTAGAGACAGGACTTTTGGGAAAACTGATGGCAAGGAAGAAAAGAGCCACATAAGAAGAAAAGAAGCTTGAGGGTGGTGCTGTTCTAAGGGCCACAGAGGTTTACACATAGACCCATGGTAGGGCTGAGGAGGCAGCCACACTACAATGGACGATGGGGATAGAGGTATTACACACTTGATCCCAATGGCAGTAGGTGACATGAATGTGTTTAAAGAATGATAGATCCTAACTGGTATTCATTTGTTTCCTGGAGTAGGGCAATCAGACAAATATCAGACAATAGTGACCATTTATGGAACTATGTGTCATACATTGTGCTAAGTGCTGTACGTGCTCTCTCTCATGTAGGCCTCACAGAGACTCTAAGAGGTAGCTGCTATGACCACTTCCATTTTGCAGATGAGGAAACAGGCTCTGAGAAGTTAAATAATTTGCCCAATATCACAAAACTAGTTAAGTGGTAAAGCCTGGATTGTAATCAGGTTGGCCTGATCACATGCATTAAACCCTATGCCCAAGGAGAGGGGCAGCTGAAGAGAAGGTTGGAAACAGACATCCCCAAAGAGGCTGAGTAAGGTGGTTTCATGCTCTCCCATGCACACAGTCTTTAAAGAGGGGAGCATCACTGTTTCTTCTCTGTCTGCTCTGAATCCTAGAGAAGAGTAAGCGTACTTACAGTGCAAAGGAACAAGACCTGGGATAGCCATAAAGAAAAACTTGCTGGAAGTGAAGGCATGGACCCACGAGAGGGCTGATGGTGGTGAAACTGTCTATGAGGAGATTAAGTAGTTTCTCTCTGGGATGGTACAGAGACTATCTTGTCCAGAGGGGGCTCTTCCATTACACTGGGTATCCAGATAAGTTGACTGTGGCCATGGCATTCCCTGTCCCCGAGAACAAGTGTTCTCAGCTGAGAATACATGGCTTCTCCAGGAGTATCTGGATATAGTTCAGGACAACTCGGAAATCTCAGAAATTGTATGAAAGATTGTATATGTGTGGTATGCATTTATAGATTCTCATTGGGGGGACTTTTATCAGATTCTCTGAGAAGACTCTGTCCCTACCTTGGAGCCTAGGATGAGGCAGACTCTAGGCACCAAACGTGCTACCAGAATTTAGTGGTGGAATAAGAAAATGGTGGTAGAGCTAGATGGGACACTGTAAGACCCTTCCTGAGATAATCCTGCTCACCCCTACTCCCTGCCCACATCTTCTTCATGCCCTATACAGCGGCCACCCAGATGGGAACCACCCTCCCCAGGCAGGCCACACCTGTATCTTTTCTTGGCGACGCTGCTGCTCGGCTATCTTCCTGGCCAGAGCCAGCTTCTTGGCCCGAAGTTCTCTGATGTCATCCTCACCCCCACTGCCTTCAGCCTCTGAATCTTCCTCAAAGTCTTCAATCACCACGTCCTCCTCCTTTGGGTGGTAGAGCAGACCATGGGAAAGAGGAGACTGAACACACAGCACTTAGTGAACCCACCCTCTGCCCTTCAGTCCCTTACCCATTCTGATTGGGACTATCCCTTGCAAAGGGCCCCACACAGCGTGTGCTTCCCTCTACTCAGGCAAAGAAGTGGGGGGTTGACAGAAGCTGTCAGTCTTCCCCTACAACTGTTCCCCTTTACCCTCTAGGGCTCTTTCGTCATAGAGTTACACCGTAAGTCACTTGCAATCACACATATATACTTGCACTTGCATTCTCTGTTCTCCCTTGCACATACTCACAAAATCAAACTTTGTGTCTATTTCATTTTGAAATCATAAATGATTCAAGGGGGAAACAAGATAGAAAGCGAAATCACCCAATTTAAATCTAATTCATGCTAATGATCTGATAGGAATCAACTCTGGCCAACAGCTGGGAGTTAGGCGTGGAAGCTCCCTTGCCCCAGACAGCATTAGGGAGCAGATGCTGCAGCTCAGCAGACCTTGTCCTGGTTTCTTGTTAAGACCACAGCCTGGCGGTGTGGGGACTGCTGGGCCTCATTACAGGAATTCATATGACATGACCTTGCTCAGCTGCCCTCCCAGGGCCTGGGCAGGGTAGGAGGTGTCTGGCTAGCTTAAGGAGCCTCCTGGCAGGCTGGCGGAACATTCCCCAGGGATGGCACCTCCCTTCTTGCTGCCTCAGCTCTCAGCAGCCATCACTCCCCGGGTGGTCCCATGCTCCAGCCCTCGCTCTCTCACTTTTGGCCTTGGTCAGTAGAGAACATGCAGCTGCCCAAGAGAGCTTCCTTTGAGGGACAGGGTTAGTTAGCATGGGTACATGGGGAGTGATTTAGTAGAAGATTCCCGTGTTCCTAACTGGACGATAATAATGACAATGATTACCATAACTACCATTTATTGAGTGCTTTTTATTGGCCAGGTACTGGGCTAAGCATTTTTCATGTATTAACTCATTTAATCCTCACAACAGCCTGTGAAATAGGTGCTATTACCACCCCTATTTTATAAGTGAACTAACTGAGGTTTACAGGTAAACAACCTGCTCAAGGTCGCATAGCTAGTAAGTGGGAGGAGCGGGGATTCAAACCCAAGTGAATCTGACTCCAAAGTCTGTGTGTGTAAAAATAACAATGGGCAAGCCCACCAGGTTGGGGTCCTGAATTCTAGACCGTAAGCCCAGATTTAGCCCTTTTGGCTCAGCTTCATCAGGCCTGCCATAGGCCCCACCATGGCCGTTCAGTACAAATTGCTCTCTCTCTTCTGTCCATTTTAAGATAATAATCAGATAGATTCTCTTGGCTGAAAGCAGTTAGTAAAGTGTATGGATGGAGGGATGTTTTCTCTTGGGAGCAGAATCTAGAGGTGGGAAGATGGGCATTTCAGTAGCATCCCTTAAGAAACTGGACTCTGTTCTGTTCACAAAGAATGATGTCTGAAGAAACATCTCCCCCTACCTCTCCCAATCAGCTTAAGCGACTCAGTCTTTTCTCTTTTTTCCTTTTTTTTTGAAGACTAGTGAAATACAATAGTGAGAAGAGGGGAAAGTAGTAGAACAGGGAGTTTAATCTGTAACCGACTGTGAACAATCAGGTGAGATAACTCACTACCTTCGGACCAGATTTACTCAGTCTTGCAGTTCGGGGAGAGATGAGATCTGAAGATGGGGCCAGAACTGCTGCTATCCTAAGAGGTCTCAGAGGTCCATGGTCACCACTCATTTGACAACACACATGCTGTAGTGTCACAGGGCTCACTTTCACAGAGGCCCAGGCCATGGGAAGGAGGAAGGCTCTCTCCGCACATTCACTTCTTTGTTCATGGGGTTAGCGTGGACCAGAGTGAGTGAGATAGGATGCCTGCCTGGCTCATGGGGGAACAATGCCTCTGCTTGCTCTGACCAAGCCCCATGGGTTATCATGGGGCTTGAAGTGAGCTTGACTGAGGTCAAAAAAGGGTCAGAGAAGCTTGTCTGAGGTTTGCTCAGCTCTCACAGCAAACGAGGAAGTGCAAGGTTATGAAATTACACAGACCAGGGTAAGTAGGGTTTCCCAGAGGCCACTAACATAAAGGAACCAGGAGGCTCGTGGGAAAAGGAAGAAGTGGGCAGCCTGGTGTGTGTCACAAACTTTGTCTGGTCAATAAGCCTTAGAAGGAGAGAGAGAGTGTGGCACGGCCAAGATCTGAGACCAGAGAGCTGGTTCGTTCCTTGTAAGAGGAGAGGAGGCCCTCTTTGGCTATTACACAGTGCCTCTCTCTGGGCCTTATTTGCCTAACTCGATTTGGTATTGCAGGCTCCACTGACCAGAGGACATCTCTTCCAGCAAGCCTGGAAAGCTAGTCTTGCTTACCCTCTACAGCCTGCCTCAGCCTCAAAGTGTGGGTGAGATGACTGGCTGAGGTGCTACACCCGTGCTTCCCTACACAGTGCCCAGGGTTTGGGTGGCACTGCTCTGCTCTGCCTGAAGCCCGGACACCCCGATGGCTTTAGCAACCCCACTGTCTCCTCCCAACGCTGACAGCTCATTCTTTCCCATTATTCCCTGCCCAGGTTTCATCTGGAGAGTCTGGAATCAAGGGCTCAGCTTTATCCCTGGAACCACCTCTGTCCTGGAAGCTGAGCCCTGTGTCATCAGGGGTGGGGTGGGGTTCTCCAGTTATTCTAATGAAGCCAGTCCAAGACTCTGCTGCTGTGAAGACTCTGATCCAAAGGTGGCCACTCTATCACTGCTTCAGATCACAAACGACAGCTTCCAGCTGACATCTGGCTTCCTTGGCCTGTTGCTGATTTCATCCCTGCACCCCACCCTGCTCCACCGGGCGCTTGAGACTGCTGCAGGCCAAATGACTGTGTTGGCCTATGGGTGACCTGGCCTCTGGCTAGAATTGCTTCCGTCCCTTCTTTCAGTCCCATGTTCCTCCCCACCTAAGTCCCCTTTGTCTTTAACACTGTGGGGCAAAAAGAAGGAAAGAGTCAACCTTTAGGCAAAAATGAGGTGTGTGTGCACAAATACCCAGACAGAGTTACCCACACCCAGAAATCCAGCAGAGCAGCTGGCAGTGATACTGAACGCATGCATGCTCCAACACCATCACACACTCACATTCACTCAGAACCCACAGGCAGCGGGGAAGCTGGCAGCAGTGTTTACTTAAACTGACACACAAATCCAGCACACACAGATCCACATCAACAATCACCCCCAGAAAGACACATATATGCATGGCAGGGCAACTGCCAGTGGGGTTTTGTAGGAGTGGGTACACAGGCTCATGCATGCACACACACACAAACACACACACATACACACGGTCTGGAGTGAAGCAAGGGCTACAGGAACAACCAAGGGCAAACAAACAAGAGGAGAATTCCTTAATCACATCAGGATGTGCAGGAGGGAGGGAGAAAGGGAGGGAGGGCAGACCGGGGGAGGGGGTGATTTTCCACATGGGGCCAGCAATGTCAGCTCTTCCTGTACGTGTGCTGGAGGCTGGAGTTCAGGCCTGTGCTGCACTGAGCTCCACACATCTATAAACTTGATCCTTAGCCTGAACCCTAACACCCCCCTCTCTCCACTCCCTTTCCTAAGCCTCCAGAGCTGCACATTATTAAACTCTTTCTTTCTTTCCCTCCCTTCTCCTCCAATGCAACATTAAAAAGAAGCATCTGGAACTTGTAGCAGAGTGAGAAGGAGGCACTGGGGTGGACTGGCAGGAAGGGGCACCAGCAGAGTGCACTCTTGAGAAGCTGGCTGGTCACATTAATACAGACACTGCTCTGAGTGGTTATAAATAACCAGGCATAGAAGCTGAAGCCATGGTGGGGGGTGGGCAGGGGAAAGGAGCCTTCCCTCTGCCACAGCGGGCTCTTCCCGCATAGTACCTCATCTTCCAGTTGTTTTCCCTCTTGGCTTCCCATTTCCTTTCCCATGGTGTCTGGGACGGGTGCCACTGACACATATTTTCCACCCTTGAATGCCAGCAGAGGCTCTTCTTGTCCACAAAGGGCTTCCAGAAAATACTTCAGCACTGTGACCCTTTTGCAGTCAGCTGCAATAACCTACAGGATGAGAGGGAGAGAAGAAAAACAGCATTTTCTGAAAGGGAAGATGAAGATGAGAGACACTGCTTGTTGGCTGAGGGGTATATGAGATGTGTGTCAAAGTTACTGGGCGAGGGGGGCAGAATGAGTGAGTGGGAGTGTGCATGTGTGTGCAAGGTGGTGAGCGAGGGCCAAGGGCAGGTCGAGGACAAGATCTTCTGAAGGAAGTCACCATGGTCTCTTCTCAGGTCATATCTAGGGCAGCAGAAAACCTTGGGGCCAGTGACAGGTGCCCTCAGGGCTTTTGCCTTTCTTTTACTAAAGTTCTGATATAAAAAAAGAATAAATTAACTTCTTCTAAGTTTGGTTTCTAATCAGTAGAAGGAAGAGTGGAGTGTAAAATACTGGCTTTTACAGCATACAGCTCGCTGTCACTCTTCACTCTTCTCCCCACTCCCCGTCTCCAGACTCCCCAAAGGAGAACTTTCAGCTGGAATGCAAAATGAATGATGAGGGCTTTCTTGGCTGTTTCATTTCATCCAGATCATTTTGGGTTTCCCCTGACAGGTTCCTGCCCCACCTAAGAGATTCTCATACTCAAGAGACTGGGGTCAGGCAGGAAATTGTCAGGAGGAGGGAGACAGGCAGAGCAGGTGGGGGTGTTTCACCAAAGTTCTGCTCCTCCAGGGGTTCACGCCAACCTGGTCCCATGCGGCCACATTAGCACACAAGCCAGCACCGTCAGAGAAGCTGGGGCTTATTTAGCTGAGATGAAATTCAGTATCTTGAGCAATTGTCAAATTTGTAAGTGTCTTGGATGGAATGTCCACAGTCACCCAGTCTGGGGTCCTTCCTCCTGAGGGACCACACATGCATGCCTTCACTTCCAAACCCATTTGCTTTGTTTGTACCCTTCTGCATTCTAGCCTTTTCATGTCCTTCTCTTCATCTCTGGCCTCTGGGGTCCTCTCCTCTCCTCTCTACTGGTAGAGTTCTCCCTAAGGGAGAGGGGCCCTGCTTGATCTGGAGCTTGAAAGTTGAAGGCCATTCCAAGTGGGAAACACACATCAGTGGCCAGATATGTCAGGGGGCAGCCTCTTCATCAGCACTGACTACAGACCACAGTGAATGCCCCTGCCCCTCTTTTAATTCTTCCCCATTCCTTAATGTGAAAGGGACTTGGGACTTACATGTGTCTGCATCACGTGGGGAAATACTAATCTGGAGACTGTCTTTGATTGTTTGTTCGTCATTTTACAGGTGCATGTGTTATCTCCCTCATCTGGACAGCTACCCCTCTGGTGGCAAAGACTACATCTTATACTTTTCATACTTCAGTGACAAGAGTTGTAAGGACAAGCTGGGCACAGAGCAGGCTCAAGTAGAGACTGACAGGCACAGGGAAGTTTGGCTGGGTACCATAGAGAAGAGATGAAGTAAGGATGATCCATGTTCTTTAAGACACTGTGGAAATGAACACCACTCTGCTGTCTGGCTGGCCAGGGAAAGTGCAGCAACACCAGCCAACGGTGTGCCCCATGACTCTATCCTCTGCAACCTTTGCCAAGCCAAACCTACTCTTCCCTGCCTGGGCTGATCCCTGCTCTCCCACACCAGTGGCCCTGTAACCATTATAGGCTGGAATCTCAGACTAAGTACCTTGACCATCTTCACCTAAGACGTTGACCCAAAAGGGTCTCAGCAACCCAGGAGGGTTTAGAAAAAGGACAGCCCCTTGAGTTTGAGGTGCCTGGTCCTGGGCTTTCCTCCATGAAGGAGGAAGGACACTCGCCTTGGGCCAGGGCAGGTAACCACGGTTCCATTGCGTGTATTCAAACATGTGATGAGGAAGGCTAGAAATACAGAAGCAGGGGCTAAAAGGCATTAAAGAATAGAGCTGAAATGAGTAATAGCCTGGCAGGCAGCACGCACAGTGGCCTCCCTGCATCCCTAGCCTCTCACTTGTAGAGGAAACTTCTGCATTTCCACAAGACTGCCAGTTTCCTCTCTGTGGTCTAATTTTAACCACCTTGTCGTTACAGTGTGTGTCAGCCACCTGACCCCACTACGACCTCTGACCTTATGCCCCAGCTACTGCTTGCACCATGGAGAATTATGTAATGGGTCCAGGACTTTCCTTTTTGGTGTGAGGCTGCTGCAGCTAAATGGAGAGAAGGTGGGGATTAGGAGGTAAGAAGAGGACAGAGAAAAAGACTGAGATAGTCCTTAGCCTCACCTGGATGGTGAGAAGTACACTAGCACCCCTGATGAGCATGCATCAGAAAACCTGCCCAGGAGAGGAGAGTGTGCTGCAGGTATGTGTGCTGACAGGTGGGCAGGAGTATTTGCTGCTGTCAGAACACGAGCTGGATGGTATGCTGAGTGGCTCAGGAAGACAGTGTGGTTTCTGGCCAAGAGAGAGAAAGGACACATGTGTGGACGTGGGACACCTGGGGATGAGGATTTCCAGGGCACAGCGGGACCCAGAGATGCAGACATCCTGAGCCTGCCTGCGGCACATCCTCAGAGGATCAGTGGGAAATGTCCATCATATGGTCACACAAGCAATAAAGGAGTTTTTCCCCCTGGTTTTCATTCTCACCCCATTTAGAAGGAACCTAGTTTCCTTAGGGATTGTGTCTGCTATGGTCATTAATTCCTCCCCTAGGACAAGGACACTCCTGGCTGATTTGCAAAAGGGCTTTAATCTATTGGGGTCTCTGAGCTGGTGCTAAGAGGCTGGAAAAGGATTCTACCTGTTTGGAGAAAGAAAAGTCATCTAGTCTTTTGGAAGACTGTCCTCTTTCCTTTGCAATCCAACCAGCAGGGAGAACAGCCAAGGTTGTGCAGTCTCTTTTGGTGTCTAAAGTACACTGTGAGGGTCAGGAATGCAGAGTTCAAGCCATTTAAGAGATGGAGAAACTGAGAGGCAGACCTCCAGGGCTTGCCCAGGGGCATAGAAAAACCTTCTGTCTCTAGCCCTTTCACCTGTTTGGTAAAGCATTTTGCCTTAAGGTAGGAGGAATAAGCCCACTGGGAAGAGGACCACATCTCTTGACCCTGGAGTTCTACAGGAGGCTTATGGGAATATTCTCCTAGATAAAGCTTCCAGTGCTTGAGTCAGAAAAAAAAACCGCAAAAAACCAAAACCATCAAAAAACATCCCCCAAAAGAAACAAAACAGTTTAAATATGGCTATTAGGAGATATTATGATGGAGGAAGCCTTTCAAACCACCTAAAAAAAAAGCAAACTCCAAGATTATCTTTGCTTTGCCAAGGAGAACTTCCTGGTAGGAGAGGGGTTAAAGCTGGACTCCCTGCTCAGAAAGGAAGGAGTCCAGATGAAGTCTATGACATAATCCCCACAATAACTCTGTTCGTGAGCACATTTTTCCATTCTATATCAATGAGAAACAGAGAATGTAAGTGGCATGCACACCCCAGCTCTGGGCAAACTCTAGGTACTCCGCAGGAGAAAGAGCGGGCAGGAGAGCTCCCTTCCTGGGCTGTAGTAGGTGGGGCTGGACTGGGGGTGGGTAAAGCATTGCTGGCCAGGGAGCACCCTGGGGAACCTGGGAGTCTCACAGTGCACCTTCTCAGGGTCAATCCTGTCCCTTCTGGAGGAGACTCACTGTGTAGAAGATTATCAAGAACTCCAAAGCAAATGGACAAAATGTCTCACATGAATCGTTCCAATCAGCTTTGAAAAAAATGGGGGCTTTAGGTCAGGGAAAAGCTGAAAGAAAGGCACCCAAAGAAAGCCCCTTTCTCTTCCCCTGAAGGTCATCTGAGGCAGCTTGCCCCATCAGCAGGAACTGAAACCTCTAGCTTCAGGGCTCCAGTTACCATCCTGATCCTGTCCACATGCAAAGAACCAAGCAGAAAGGAAAACTGAAAGTGAGATGTGGAGAGGTGATGCAGGAGGTTGGCCTGTCCCAGGCTCAGTTCCTTAGAGAGAGGTAATGTGAGCATGCACGGGGTAAGTAGGGGCTGAGGAAAGCAGGAAGAAACCTCTAGGTCAAGAGAGAAGACTGGGTTACTAGTCTGGGGTATCTTAGGTGGGGAGGTGGAAAAGTATAAAAGAGTGGTGTTCTCTGAAAACTAGTGACTCTCCACAACAGCCACTCAGCAGGGGATAAGCAGAGCCTGGGCAGAGATGCCCTGGAGGGAACAGAAAAAGAGACCTATGCTGCCTTATGGAAGGTGTGGGAGGGTGAGAGAGAGAAAAGGAACTAAGCATCAGGTACCACATACTGATGCACTCTGAGTTGCAAGACTTCTTTTTTTTTTTTTTTTGAGACAGAGTCTCACTGTGTTGTATGGGCTAGAGTGCCGTGGCGTCATCCTAGCTCACAGCAACCTCAAACTCTTGGGCTCAAGCGATCCTCCTACCTCAGCCTCCCGAGTAGCTGGGACTACAGGTATGCGCCACCATGTCCGGCTAATTTTTTCTATATATTTTTAGTTGTCCAATTAATTTCTTTCTAATTTTAGTAGAGATGGGGTCTCGCTCTTGCTCAGGCTGATTTCAAACTCCTGAGCTCAAATAATCCGCCCGCCTCGGCCTCCCAGAGAGCTAGGATTATAGGCGTGAGCCACCTCGTCCCGCCTGCAAGACTTCTTAACACCTCAAAGCATCCGTGGCGAAGGAAGAAAACCCTCAATCTAGACAGGGAATATGAGGAGGGATTGGAAAATTGAACCAGGCTTCTGGATGCAAGCTCTAGGGAATGAGAAACTCACTCTATTCTTACTGGGTCCCTGTTTTCTCCAAATAGGCCTCTTCTTAGAAGGCACAAGCACCACAGAGGCTAGTCATTTTGCAAAATTTCTTTTTCTGAACTTTTGGTTTGAGGGAGTCAGAATTTAAACTTGCACTAGCAGCCAGTTCTTTTTTTCTAGTCTTAAAAAATCCAGCTTGCTACTGCTCCTCTGGTTAAAGAGAAAAATCACACGGGTTTTCCCCCGCAAACTAAAGTTTACAGGTTGTTTTTCTTGTTTCTCTAAATGGAGCCAATTATTCTCACATTTGTTGAAACGTACAATCAAACTTTATAGCTTGTTAATTTTACAGAATGTCCTTAGAGCAAATAAGATGCAGACAGAAAAGTGAAGTCTTGCTGAGATTATTAAGAAACCTTAAAATAGCCTACAAATCCAACACCAAGGCTGGTAAAATACAGGCTGGTTGGCTAGCTTCTGAGGTCAATTAGCAATGGGTTAGCTATCATCTTTAATGAGCCAAGCCTACAGGATTGGCTACTAGAAGTTTAACTCAGACTAATGTGTTTTTGCAAACTGGGAACCTCTAGTTATGTACGATTCACCCTCACAGGAGACTGAAGGGTGGGAAGCACAATTCTGTATTGGCCAAGGGTGGGTCAGCCTGAGAAGGGGTCTGCCAATGAAAGTTCAGACACAAGAAATAAAAAATACCACACAGGGAATCCTCTGGAGCTCAGAGGACAGAGGAAATGGTTTATTCACATTCATAGGGAGAGGGGCTTCCTGGCAGGGAGCAGACTCCAGAAGGCAGGAGGGAGACTGGCCACAGGGATGCACAAGCACTCTGAAGACAGGCAGTAGCGTGGGGTGGGAAACCAGACATTCAGAGTCTGTCTGAATCAGAACAAGTTGGTATAAATTGACAGAGAGGGTCATGGGTTAGCGTGGAGAGAAAGGAAGAACCTGTGCGGGGGCTAAATGACAACAGGGACAGGGAGAAAAAGCACAGGTCCTTGTACCAGCTGCATCTCCTGAGGGTCCCCAGGCATACTGTGCAAGGGATCAACTCAAACAGTATTTCACTCTTTCCCTATCCCTGCTGCAGCAGGGCCTCTTTCTATGCAAGGAGCTAATAAGCAGGGGCCACTTTCTCAGTCACTTCTGATTCCAATGTCCAGACCCAGCCTTTGCTAGTCCTGTGGTTGGTCTGTGTTAGCTGAGGGGTCAACAGGTCACAAGACGAAATGCTAACATAATTGGTCCACCCACAGCAGCCACACAATTCCATGCATCTGGTCCCAACAGCTGTGTTTTCTTCTTAGAGGAAGCAACGTGGGCCCTTACCAATCAGCTGGCACTGCACACAGATGCCTGTTCTCAGAGTGATGCAGCAGCTTGCTTTTCCCACCTGTATCTAACTGTGTGCGTGCATGCCCATGTGCTTGCACATGTCTGATGGCTGTAAGTCTCCTAGAGAGAGTGGGGCAGGTGGGAACTGGCAAATTGTTAGGTGGGAAGACTTGGTGGTGGTGGTGAGATAATGCATAGCAAATACTTAGTGAGATGCCTGGGCCCACTAAATGCTTATTTTTTTTCTCCCTCTCTGTTCCACTCTGCTCAGAGGTGCGGAGGGGTGGGGGTGAGGGGACACTGCATAACAACACTGAGATGTTTGGAAGCCAATCTTAGAGGCAAGATAGGAAGCATGAGGCACACAGCTGAGGGATGAGGTGAGAGGCCCTGGAATGCTTACCTGGCTGTTAAAGCTGCTGAAATATCTTATTCAGAGCTAGGGTGCTATATCCAGGCTACTGGGCAGGCCACTTGGTGGAAGGAAGGCCTGGCCTCTCTCCAGCAGCCCCTCTCCCTATTCTCCAGAAAGATTCTTGGACCTGCAATGCTTGCATTCTACAGGACTCTAAAGAGGCCCAAGGGCCTGAACTTTAGGGCAAGCATGCCACTAATACATACATCAAAAATAAAACCCTGTAGTAAACATCACAATTGCCTTGTCCACCTGGTCCTTTCATAGTGGGGTGCGGGTGGTGGCTTTGCGTTTGCTAATGGTATCTTTCGTAAATAAGACCCAGCTGGATCCTTGCTCCAGGTCTCCCAATATAAGAGTAATGATGAGAAAATCCACAATATGGCATTTTCTACCTACCTGAATTTCCTGAGCTTGGACATTCCAAAGAAAGCCAGATAGGAGTCTGGTCTCCTCTGGGCAGAGTAAGCTTGCTCTCCTTGAGCTGTTCCCTCGCGGAAAGAAACTATTCTCTTTCAGAGCTCCAGGCTCCAGCTGTACCAGCAAGGTGAATATAGTGAGAATGTCACAGAGAGCAAGTTATAGGCAGCAGTAGCTCGGGCTGCAGTCCAATCCTGCTTCCCCTGCGGAGTGCTCTGAGAGCAGCCACCCACATTGGCAGGGGTTAAGGGCGGATATTGGCACTGCCAACATAAGCCTTTCAGGTCTGGCTGGCTTCAGCTGGTTTGAAACCTGCAACACAGGAGCTGGGGCCCTCACTTACTGAACCAGCAGGGGAGGCTACAGGCTCAGCCCCTGGGGATAAAAGTCCTCAAGTCTGTCTCAGTCTGCAAATATCCACACATAATCTGTTTCTGCACTGCCAGTTAGTTCTGGGCCAGAAGCACTGAATCTTGGGCTCTAGTGATTCTGAGCCACATTCTTATTTGCCTTCTACACAGCCAGGTCCAGGAGGCCTCCCCTTAGGTTTGTATTCAGGCTCCTTCACCAAATTTGCTCCTAGTTTTATTTTATGTGTGGGGTGAGAGTGCCCTTTCTGAGATATCTACAGCATTCAACACATCTAGTCAACATTCAATTCAGCAAATATTTACTAAGTGCCTACTGTGTAGTGTTCTAGACCCTGGGGATTCAGCAGAGAACAAAGCAAAGTCCCTGGTTCCAGTGGTGGGTGGGTCACGTTCATATCAGGTACATCAAAAGGCTCCCTGTATCAAGAGAGAATACACCTCTGCCCCCATTACCTATAGCACTCAGGAAGGCAGAATTCTTATTCCTCTTCCCAGGAATAGGAAGAGGCAGCCCAAGGGAGACTAAAAACTCCTTGCAGAGACCTAGTACATTGCTCCTTTATCCTTTCAGGCTGATGGGCCCTGAGGAAGTTAGGATGGAGAACTCCCTTGGACTCGGCCTTGCTACAAGATGAAATCCTATTCTCTCTCAATGCTTCCCATGTTCTATAAAAGCCTTCTCCCACCCACCCCTCCCCACCTAGAGCACCACTGGCACTTCAGGCTATTTATTCTCTAATCCTCAACTCCAGGCCCCAGGCAACCCTGGTTGCTATTCCCCTGTAGGCCATCTGCTCCCCCTGGTACCTCTGAACTTCACACATCATTCCCCTGCCCTACAGTGACTTTACCTTTAGGCAATCAATTCACTCCCTCACCTTCCTTTAAGCTTGACAAAAAGTCTTTCTTTTCAAGAAGCTGGATGATATTTGACCAGCCTGTCCTACCTTCCACAGATCTTTGCTAAGGCCCTACTATGTGACAGGGACTACACTAGACATTCTGGGTACACCACAGAGAACAAGGCAGAGGCAGACCTTGACTTCACAGAACTTTCAGTCCAGTGAGGGACCCTACAGTAACCTCATGCTATCCTCTTCTGAGTGCAGAGTTGTCCCTTCGGCACCTATGGGCTAGGCCCACACTTCCTTCATCTTCTCTGACCCCACTCCATTAGGTTCCCTCGATATTTGAATTACATGACACGAAGCCAGTTACCTTGCCCTGTGGTTGGAAGGGGCCTTAACCATCATTCAGAGCCACAAAAGAACCTCCTCTAAACATCTCCCAGTGGTTTCAACACCCTCAGGAAGCTTTTAAAACCAATCATTACCTTTTTTTTTTTTTTTTTTAAGGGATGGGGCCTCACTCTGTCACCCAGGCTGGAGTGAAGTGGCAGGATCACAGCTCACTGCAACCTCAAATTCCTGGGTTCAAGTGATCCTCCAGCTTCAGCCTCTTGATTAGTTGGGACTAAAAGCACATGCCACCACACTCAGCTAATTAAAATTTTTTTTTCTGCAGAGATGGGGTCTTGCTATGTTGCCAGGCTGGTCTTGAACTCCCGGCCTCAAGTGATCCTTCCACCTACGCCTCTCAGAACCCTGGGATTACAGGCATGAGCCACTGTGCCCAGTCGGTAATTTTTATTATTACCTACATCAACAGATTTTCTTTTCCTGTTAACCTACAGTCCTGACCACACTGTACAAGAGGTCTGTTACTGTTTTGAATCTATAAGGGATGCATTTCCTATTAGGAGACCATTCCATTTTTGGATTTTTCTAACTGGTAGACATCTCTATCCCTTTTAAGTCCAAATCTGCCTCCCAATGCTTCTAATTCTGTTCTCTGGGGCCATACAAAAAACTCTTAGTCTGCTTCTACCTGATTGGCCGCAAATTATTTGAGGTCTGTTGTGTTATACCTTCTCTAGGCTAAACAGTCCTACCTCTTTAAACTGTTTCTCACTCCAACTATCTCCTCAACATCCTGCTTATTCTTTCACTAAGACTGTCACTGAGACTAATGTGTCTCCTAAAGTGAGTGCCCACATGTGATCCAGCAGCAGAGAACAGAGTGAAACAGCTCCCTCATTCTGTTCTGGACACCTCAATTCTAAGAAGACACTAAATGACTTTACTTTTATTGTTCACCACTTTGTACTATTGACAAATTATGAGCTTTTAATCAATAAATTCCCAAATTGTTTTCACAAATGTGGCTAAATCATATCTCACCCCATGGAGTGTAAGCCCTCTACCAACTGTTCCCTTTTATATCTTTACCTTCATTGACGTCTCCCTATGCTGTAAGAAATCCTATTATTTACTATTGTGCTGCATGTTACTTACTATGTGTGGCTGACTTTTTGGACAAGGGTAGAATTTTTACATTTATTCTTATTTGATTTCACCTTGTCATTTACTTCTTTCATTGCAACCCTTCAAGAACTCTTTGGGCCGGGCACGGTGGCTCACACTATAATCCTAGCACTTTGGAAGGCTTAGGCAGAAGGATTGCTTGAGGCCAGGAGTTTGAGACCAGCCTGGGCAACATAGCAAGACTTCATTTCTACAAAAAACAGAAAAATTAGCTGAGCATGATGGCACACACCTGTAGTCCCAGCTACTTGGGAGGCTGAGTTGGGAGGATCGCTTGAGCCCAGGAATCTGAGGTTGCAGTGATCTATGATTACACCACTGCACTCCAACTTCGGCGACAGAGTGAGACCCTGTCTCAAAAAAAAGGAAAAAAAAAAAAAAGAATTCTTTGGATCTTGCCCCCTTTTTTTTTTCTTTTTTAGAGATGGGGTCTTGCTCTGTTACCCAGGCTGGCCTTGAACACCTGGGCTCAAGTGATCCTGCTGTCTTAGTCTCCTGAGTAGCTGGAATTACAGGGGCATGCCACTGTGCCTGGCTGGATCCTAAGTTTGTCATCTGAGAATGTATTCCCTCTCAAGTTGTCCAAAATTTGGTCAGTTGGTTTGTTTATGCTTCTCAATATCTTTCTCCCATTAATCTGTCCTGTTTTTTCTCCTAAGATTCTTGAGGGCAGGCACTGTAGACTGAGTGTGTGTGGGTATTGAAAGTAAAATCTGGCAGGGCGCAGTGGCTCATGCCTGTAATCCTAGCACTCTGGGAGGCTGAGGCGGGCAGATTGTTTGAGTTCAGGAGTTCGAAACCAGCCTGAGCAAGAGCAAGACCCCGTCTCTACTAAAAATAGAAAGAAATTAATTGGACAACTAAAAATATATAGAAAAAATTAGCCGGGCACGGTGGCGCGTGCCTGTAGTCCCAAGCTATTCGGGAGGCTGAGGCAGAAGGATCGCTTGAGCCCAGGAGTTTGAGGTTGCTGTGAGCTAGGCTGACGCCACGGCACTCTAGCCCAGGCAAAAAGAGTGACACTCTGCCTCAAAAAAAAAAAAAAAAAAAGATACATTATAGATATTTGGACAATGTGGATGACTCATCATAGGGCAGATGACAAACAGTTTTTGGATAATTCCAGAGGACATCACGGAGGGGGTGCCAGCCACACTGTATACTCTGTAAATCATGCTCCCTGAAAGTTGTACAACGTACACACCCTGGGCAGACTCAGAGATTGCTACGTTCTGCTTTGGGTGGTGCTCTTCATGGGGCTTTGGACTCAATACAGTATAGGTACTCTCTTTTGACAGGTTGCCTACAGAATTTCTAATGGGAAATAAGATACCAGAGGAAGCCAAGCTCTGGGCATGTCTTGTCTTGTCTTAACTGGAGGCTGTTGCCCCAGGGCAAGGTATAGCACACCTCCCCAAGAAGTGACACTTAATGCTCTTCAAAGCACTGATATCATGCTTTAAAAAAAAAATTACACCCATATCTAGAGAACTCCCATGGAATATTAAAAATATGTATATCATACAGAAATTCTCTGATATTAGGGCTGACTTACAAAGTAATTTTCTATTTGGGTATTTGTTTTGTTTTGTTTTTGAGACAGGGTCTCACTCTGTCACCCAGGCTGGAGTGCAGTAGTGTGATCATAGGTCACTGTAGCCTCAAATTGCTGGGCTCAAGGGATCCTCCTGCCTCAGCCACCCCAATAGCTGAGACTACAAGTCTCAGTACACATCACCATACCCAGCTTTTTTTTTTGTAGAGACAGGGTCTCATTATGTTGCCCAGGCTGGTCTTAAACTCCAGGCCTCATGTGATCCTCCTGCCTTGGCCTCCCAAAATGCTGGGATTATAGGCATAAGCCACAGTGCCTGGCCAGAAAGCCATTTTAAGTTGCATTTTCAGGTCGTACTTTCTAGAGTCCGGAATCTCAAATGTGGGCCATGCCTCACAGTTGGAGACAAAGCAAACTTTCCTAACTAAAGCTAACTAGGTAAAATCTATCCATAGCTTGGGATAAGGTATAAGAAAGGCAAATGCCTGGCACACAAAATAAGCTCAATAAATATTAGTTCTCTTGTCTTCACCTCTGAACACTAAAAAACATTTTTCAAAACCACCTGCATCTGAATCACATACTGAACTTGTTAAAAATGCAGATTCCTGGACTCCACTTTGGACTAAATGAATTAGTATTTCTGGAGGTAGAACTTTGGAATGTGCACTTTAAACAAGTGTTCCAGGTACTTATGAACACTTTAGTTTGAGAATTACTACTTTAAAGGTTAGGAGGTTAGTAGATGACAGTTGTTGGGCAAGGTGACTCACACCTGTAATCCCAGCACTTTGGGAGGCTGGGGTGGGAGGATTACTTGAGGCTTAGAGTTCGAGACCAGCCTCTCAGCAACGTAGTGAGACCCCTGTCTCTACAAAAAGTTAAAAAAATTAGCTGGATGTAAAAAAAGAAGAAAGTAGTCATAATTTTAGCTTACTGTCGAAATGCAACTCTACTTTAGCTAAGGTACAAATAATGCTACCTTACATTTTTCATGGCACTTCTAGGATCTAGAAAATCCTCAGCATCCTATGAAGCAGTTACTATTACATCCAGATAATTGAGATGAGGAAACTGAAATTCAAATAAATTATTAATAAATGACATTCTCAGCAGAACTAAGATCTGAAGCTGGATGCATCGACTTCCTAGTTCAAGGCTCTTGCCACCTCACCAGAGTCACCTTCCTAGGAGAATGCCATTGGGTTTTCCAGGGCGCTACTCACCCTTAACAGTTATAGCTAACGCTTGGTGAGCGGTTACTACATGCCAGGCACTGGGCCAAATGCTTAACACAAGCCAACCCGTTTAATCCCCACAACAACATCATGAAATAGGTACTATCATCACCCCAATTATACAGATGTGGAAATCAAGGCACAGAGACATTAAGTAACTTGTTCAAAGTAATGCAGCTAATAAGTGGAGAAGTGGACTGTGCCTCTGCTCTTACTCACTGTTCCAACTGCCCACAGCGCTCCATGATCCAGAACATTTACACGTGCTCTGGATAGAGACCCTCACAATCTCCACATAAGAAAGACCTGATCTACCATGGAAATTCACATTAGAACAAGAGAAAGGGGCAGTCTCTTGTTGCTGATTTCTTGAAGATTGAACTTCTTCTGGGCTTGGTGTACTTCTGGGCAGCTGACATGCCACAGGTTTAGGAAAAGCGGGATCTAATGCAACGATCATGTCATTGTCTCCTAATTTGTGTGACATTGGGCAAATTACTCAACCCTGTCTGCAAAATGTTGATGATTCTGAAGGTCTCTTCCTATTCTTTTAAAAAAAATTTTTTATTGCAAATTCACGATTTATAATTGTGTATATTTGTGGAGTACAAAATGATGTTATGACTCATGAATACAATGTGGAATAGTTAAATCAAGCTAATTAATATCCATCACCTCAAATACTTATTTTTGTGGGGAGAACATCTGAAATTTTACTCCTAGCAATTTTAATATGTACAATATACTTTATTAACTATGTTCACCATGCTGCACAATAGATCTAAAAAACACCACCCCATATTCCTCCTGTGGAACTGGCTTTTGTACCCTTTGACCATCATCTCCCCATTACTCCTACCCCCAGCCTCTGTATTTCTACTCTCTGCTTCTATGAATTCAATTGTTTTAGATTCCACATACAAGAAAATATAGTATTTGTCTTTCTGCACCTGCCTTATTTCGCTTAGTATAATGTTCTTCAATTCCATCTATGTTGTAGCAAATTACAGAATTTACTTCTTTTCTAAGGTCCATTGTGTATATATACCACATTTTCTTTATCCATTCATCTGTTGAGGGACTCTTAGGTTGATTTCATAACTTGGCTATTGTGAATAGTGCTACAATGAACATGGGAGTGTAGACATCTGTTCAACAAACTGATTTCAAATCTTTTGGGTAAATACCCAGAAGTGGGATTGCTGTATCTCTCCATTCTTAAAGGTTTCTATGACTCTGGGCAGTCATCTTGGAAAGGAGGAAAGGAAAGATAGTGCTGCCACTAAGCTTGATGCTGGAGCTCAGCTGTCAAAGGGGACAGTGCCAAGAGCTGGGCTTGGCCTTTTTGGAAGGGTTAAAGATTCAGAATTTGAACTAACAGCGAGAGGCTGGAGATAATTCCGATGGAAAAGGGTGGTAGAGATTCTTCTCATATGATAAGCCACTCAGGAAGACTTGGAGGGTTTTATGGAATCATTAGCACAAAGCTCCCCTCTGGCCATAGAGCAGAGGAAGAAACAGTGGACCAGTTTATAAAGCTCCAGAGCGGAAAATTTCTGTTGGTGTCCAAACAAAGTTTTTGGCTTTCTTGAGACTTGGAAAGACTTATACTGATGTTTTAATCACCTGTTTAGTGTTCTGAGGACTCTTGTCAGCAGCCTCAATGAGCTTGCTCCAGCAGGCAGTGGGGAGCTGCTGGCTCATACGCCGTGCTCTTTTTGTCAGCTGCTTCTTCCCTAGGCCATGTGCAACGCCCTGTAGCTCCCTCTGGGCCACTTGGAGGGTATATCCCCTCGGAGACTAAGGACACTTTTTTTGGCTAATTTATCAACAGATCTGAAGTCAAGAAAGACCCCTTAAGAAGAGCCAAGGTACAAAGAGGTAATAAGTGGTCTCTGGAGATCAGTCTGCCAGCAACACCTCTGTGGCACAGAAGGAAACAGGCTTGTCTTCTAGGAGAATCACCATCCAGATGTTCTAAAGAACTTGGGTATTTATCATGAAAAAAGTCCTCACAAGTAAAAAATGAATATTGAACAAATTCAGGGCAGGGAGAGTTCTAGAAAGAAAAACTCATGAACATGCAAGAAGCCCATTAAAGAGGCTCAGGGTAGTGGCAAACAGAGCAAGTCTGCATTTTACTTCCTCTGCAATTTTCTTAGTGGCTAAAATATCCCGTTTTACTGGGAAAGCTGTGGTATAGATGATGTGGTGACTGATGGTTGCTAGGCATTATGTTATTTCATTTGATTATTGCAGTAATTCTGTGACATAGAAAGAGGAAGGGAAAACTGAAGCTCAGAGAAAACAACATCCAGTTAGCAATGAAACTGGGAGTTGAACCCAGATTTGTCTTACTCCAAAGTCTGTGCTCAGTTCATTATACTGTGGGGCCTCTTATGAAGGTAATGGTACTTTTGCAAAGGACATAATGCATTTTTGGAGAAAGTCCTTCTCGTTTCAAGAATATTATACTTGCCCTGGCTCAGGAGCAGCCAAAAGGCCCCCAGGAGAAAATAAATAGTTCTGATGAATTTGTATTTTGATGAACACAAACTGAATGGGCACTTAGCTAATAAACTATAGGCAAACAGAGAAATGCTGAAATTAAAAATTTCTCAGGGTAGCTGTGCTCAAAGGAGTTCTATCATTCAGGTTCATATCATGTCCCTGGACACAATATGGGCAAGACCACAGCTGGTCAGTTGATGAGCTGAATGAATAAAGGAAACCAGTGATTGCTAGATGTTAAGATCTGTGTAAAGCCATCCTCTGAAAGTTATCTGCACTACACAGTCTTGAACTCTCATACTGAATGTGCTGTAAAGAAGAAAGTCCATCAGAGAGCACACGGACAAGAAGATGGAAACCAAAACTCCCTACTTCCACCTGGCACCCAAAGGCTCTACAAATCTGTCATCCAAGAAACTTTTACTATGTAAGCAACAGGGTGTGTTGTTCATCTGGCAACCCTTGATCTTGGAGCAAGGTTTGGAGGAGAAGAGAGAGAACAATAGTTTCCTTCTCAGTGAAAATACCAGGCTTAGGGAGGAGATGCTGATTTCTGACTGAGTTCTCAGGAAGCACTTCTCTGCCACAGAATTTTCCCTTTCCATCCCATTTCTTTCCTTTCCTTTCCTTTTCTCTTTTCTTTCCAAGGGAAGTGTCTTCAACTGTCTGCTCTCTCTGGCTGACAGTTAACTTCCCTTTGTCTGGCCAGACCATTCTGTACATGCCATTGTTCCCTGCCCTGTTATACAAGAGTTCAAGCAGATAAGCCATCAACATGCCTTTTAACGTAGGAAGGGAGGGAGTCTCTCAAGGGAACTCTGTTTACTGAGGGAAAAAGAGACTCCTATGGCAGCAAAGGCACATAGTGCCTCCTTCTTTGGTGACCTCAGAGAACTCTACTTACAAACGCTATAGTTAGAGTGAAGAGCGAGAAGAAAGGGAGAGAGAGACCATGACCAGAGAGGTCTTAAGTCCCAGAGGAATAATTCTGTGAGGACAAGGGAATGGCTGTCCTGTCACAAGGGCAAAATTAACCAGATCCATCTGATTATGAGAGAGGGAAGGAGGGTGCTGGGAAAAAGAATGGAACATAGCTTACAGACCACTGCATACATGAGAGGATGCAGTACGAAAGTGTTCCAAAGCTGATGACAAGGCAAACAGGAAAACTACATGTCCTTGTTGACAGGAAAGAAAGAGTGAAATTCTGGGTCTTCTCTCCTGCAGGATTTCTAATAGGCATCTGAAATTCCCCATCTTCCTAAGGGTGTGCTGACATCTGGGAATACTGCCCTTCAGGTCAAGCAGGGCAGGGATCTAGACCTCTCAGAAGTTCATGAAGAGGTTCAGTAAGGATTCAAACCACCATTCCAAACACAAATGGGACTGCCATTTCCTGTTGGGTTTCCATGCTGTAAAAAGGTGGGAGAGAAATGCCAACTACAAAGTACTCTGTCTTCTGTGGAAAATGGAGTATGCAATGTATCTGGCTCCAGGTCTGACTTGTAAATCTAAGTGAGAACTAGTTGCTAGCTGCTAGAGGATTAAAGTGTTAAAGAGACATTCCACCACCCAACCTGCCAGCCTTTCTGCTCACTGTCTGTGGACTTCTAGGGAGCTGATGACAAAGTTGTCTTGAGCCTCTATAAGGAAGGGCAGTCTCAGGCTTTGGCAGTTCCTTCTGGACCCCAGTTCACTGTCCTGTGTTCTTAAACAGCTCTGACGGAACAAGTCATCTGTGAGGATTATTTAACTTGGACCTGGAAGAGGGTGAGGATGTGGAAAAAATAAACTGAGCAGTCAAAGGATGGGGCCAGAGAGAGAGAGAGAGAGAGAGAAGGCAGGTGGCATGTTCATGGGACTGTGTTCCAGGGCCAAGTGGGGTGGGACTGCAGAAAGGAATGGTGCCGAAAGGAGGCCAGCCTGGGAAGGGCTGGAACGCCTAGGACAGCATGATTTTATTTCCAAAATGGTGTTTTGTTTCTCTTTCAAGGGCTCACAAACTCTCACACTGGGTTTCCATTTATGGGAGAATTCTGGAATAGTATAATCATAAGCACACCTGCCTTGCCTTCTGAAAAGCTACCTGAACCCTACCTAATTTCTTGCTGGGCCTGAATTTTAGCCTACAAGGTAAATTTAACAGGATTTTTACATCCAAAGCCTCAAGATAATGGCAACAGCCGAGAGGTAGAAAATGGAAATGGTGGAAGACCTGAGGGAATCTGTATGAATTACAGAAAACAGCTACAGAAACTGCAGGGTGATTTGGGAGGATATATGGGAATCTGGTGTGTTAATGGATTATAAGTGCATTTTTTTGGAGTCTTCTTAACTGCTCCCCTTCCCTAACTAAGAAAATACCTATTGAGAGAGACTTTCATTTTTAAAATCTAGGCATTTTCACTTATTTTATCTCATTAAATTCTTACTGAAATCTTATGAAGTGACTAATGTCATCCCCATTTTACAGAGTAAACTGAAGCCCTGATAGAATAAATGAATTATCTATGGTTTTCTTATGATTAGCACAGACCATAATGAAGACTATGACTTCTATCTAGAATAGGTAGACATATTTTTCTGCAGGTCATTTGGGCAAAATGGCATTAGAGTTGATGGTATCTCATCTGATCCATTCCTGGTCACCAAGACTATGTAGTCTATCCTCACAGGATTTGAAGACGAGATCAAACAGCTGCTGTTAGAATATATTTCTGATTCTTTATTAATTCTTTCTAAGTCAGTAGATTAAGAACAGGCTTAGAGACAGCAATCCAATAACTATGAATGCCACTAATTCTAGTTTTGAAGCACACACAAAGAAAGACATGCAAACAATTATAAAGTATTTTAAAGTATAGTTTCAGTGCTTTATACTGATAAGACAGACAAAATTTCTATACCAGTCTGCATTAGGGAAACCTACACACAGCCTAAACTTTTTAAAAACTGACAACACAGAACTAAATGCTGTCAATGGATTCTGTTATTTAGGCTAAAGCCATTCTTGCTTTTGACAAAATAGTAAAGAAGTTCAATGAAAGTATCTCTTTTGGGAGGCAGTGAAGACACGATGGCACCTCACCTTCGAGTATCAGGCCAAACTGAAGCTGCTTAGTAAGGCGTAGTTTAAAAATATGGTACATGGTAAAAACGAACAATAAAGGCTGAATTTTATTATTTTTAATTATTAATTATTTTTTTGAGACAGAGTATTGCTCTGTCACCCAGGCTGGAGTGCAGCGGCATCATCAGAGATCACTGCAATCTCAAACTCCTGGGCTCAAGCGATCCTCCTGCCTCAGCCTCCCTAGAAGTTGGCCTACAGGCACATGCCACCATGCCTGGCTAATGTTTTTATTTTTTTGTAGAGACAGGGTCTTACTATTGCCCAGTCTGGTCCCAAACTCCTGGCCTCAAGTGATCCTTCTGTCTCAGCCTCCCAAGGTGCCAGGATTACAAGTGTGAGCCACTGCGCCCAGCCAAAAGGCTGAATTTTAAAAACAAAGTCTTCCCACATCTGGTTTCTAGACCTTGTTTCCTAGCCCTGTTGCCAGTTTCTGGTGCGTTCTTCAGAGATAGTTATGCATATACCACCATACATGATTAACTATGAGTTCTTTCTATATCTTTTATAAATATATTTATACAAATGGTTACACACTATGCCATATTTATTTATGTATTTAACAGGGTATCTTAGAGATCATCAACATCATTTGTGAAGCACATTTCTACCAAAAGCTAAGGATCATCAAGAATAAGGCTCTGGAACAGATCCAGAAAACCCAATGTGTTTATTGCAACAGAATTTCATCTGTGTTGGGAGGACTAGAAAGACCTAGCAAAGGCAGAAAAGAAAAGCAGATAGAGAAAAACCCTGACGATGTGTGGAAGTCCATCAGTCATCACTGAGTCCAGCAGGCCTGGGAGTAGTCAGCAACAGTCTCCTCAGCCAGGTAGGTTCTCAAGTGACAAAAGGCTGAGCAAGAGAATCATATGTGCTCCAGTTTGCATGCTGTCCAGAAAGAGCTCCCACATCACAGCAATCAACATTAGGAGGGTCTTCAACAAACTGAAAGGCCAGAAACAAACAGTGCAATATATATTTTTTTTATTGTGAAAATTAAACTGTTCCAATTCTTTTCTTTTTTTTCCTCTGGAGAGAGTCTCACTGTCATCCAGGCTAGAGTGCCATGGCGTCAGCCTAGCTCACAGCAACCTCAAACTCTTGGGCTCAAGCGATCCTTCTGCCTCAGCCTTCCAAGTAGCTGGGACTACAGGTGCGAGCCACCACGCCCGGCTAATTTTTTTCTATTTTTAGTAGAGACAGGGTCTTGTTCTTGCTCAGGCTGGTCTTGAACTCCTGAGCCCAAGTGATCCTCCCACCTCAGCTTCCCAGAGTGCTAGGATTATAGGCATGAGCCACCGCGCCCGGCCTAAACTGTTCTAATTAAGCCAGGTGTTACGGCAAAAGGTGCCTTGTACATCTGAAGGCTTATTATGTACCAGCTTCAGGACCAGTCTCCTTATTATGGGACCATGTATAGCTAACATAGAACAGAAAGTAAGGTATCTGAGGTGTTTCAGGCTAATATCACAATCTGAGGTTCTATTGTATAAGTGGGGCAGGGTGTAATCCTTTCTACCCTAGACTGTACTTTCCCGAAACATGTGAAGGTATTCTACTGAATTCATCCAATAAATATTTATTAAGCACCTGCTATGGTGTGGCAGGCCCTATTGAAAACACTAGGAATAAAACAGTGAATAAAACAATGTTCCTTCTCTCAGGGAGCTTAACATTCTTGTGAGACTGAGAATCAAACAAGCAGATAGTGGTGGGAAGCACTGTGAAAAAAATACAGTAGGGTAAGAGGGACAGAGAGTAACAGCGCGGGGACGAGTATTGCTATTTTAATTAATTAACAAAAGAGACAGGGGTCTCACTCTGTCACCCAGGCTGGAGTGCAGGGGGCAATCATCACTCACTATAGCCTCAAACTCCTGGGCTCCAGCACTCCTCCTGCTGAGGCAGGAGGGTAGCTGGGACTACAGGCATGCCACCACGGCCAGCTAAGTATTGCTATTTTATATAAGATGGACAAGCAAAGGATCCTAGATAAGATGACATTTGATCAGACTTGAAAGAGTATGCCACAAAGCAAAGAGGTGGGCTTCTTGGGTGGGTAACTGGAGTGCTAGGGAGTCACTCTTCTCTTAGAAGGGTTTGTCAGCTACACAGTGTGAAGGCAGGAGAACAGGCTTTTCTAGGTTAGCCCAGTGAAAGCAGAGGCCTTTGGGAATTTATACAACTTGCATGCAGTTTCTGGAAAGCTTCTATCACAGATGTGAGTTTTATGTTGAATTTTAAGTTTGACCACAAATATTTAAACTTCCCTGGACCACAAATACAGCATCTTCCCTGTGGTTTAGCTGGCACCAAGTATGTATTTATGAATCTCTATATGTCTGCCTGTTATTTAAATTTCTTATGGAAGTGCCAAGGTCTTTAGTTGTGATTTATCCCCTCCTCCTCCATATTGGTGGGTTTAACCTTGATCAGGCCTATTTCTTGGGAAAAGGAGATCTTTACAATTGAAGTTTAGGGTCTAGGAAGATCCTAAATTTCCTATTACTGCTTTCATCTTCAAAAAATGTCAAGGGAGGGTCTGTTCCAATTTCTTGTATTTGAATTGAAATGTAAAAATTGAAAAATTTCTAAGCCAAGGTGGGAGGATTGCTTGAGGCCAGGAGTTCCACACCAGCCTGGGCAACATAGCAAGACCTCATCTCTACCAAAAAAAAATTAGCATCAAAAGAAAAAGAAAAATTTCTGTGCTTTTCCCACTAGGGAATTGAGAAGAAACCTTAATGCTAAATAAATTTCCATACTTTAGCTACATTAAAAATCAAAACAACAAACAAAAAAAGCCAGGTGCAATAAATCCAAAATTTCTGAATGTGAACTTTTTTTTTTTTTGGACACAGGGTTTCACTCTTTCACCCTGGCTGGAGTGCAGTGGTGTCATCATAGCTCACTGCAACCTGAAACTTCTGGGCTCAAGTCATCCTCCTGCCTCAGCCTCCTGAGTAGCTGGGACTACAGATGTGAGCCACCAAGCCCATCTAATTTTTCTATTTTTTTGTAGAGATGGGGTCTCACTCTTGCTTAGGCTGGTCTTTCCTGGCCTCAAGCAATCCTTCCGCCTCAGCCTCCCAAAGTGCTAGGATTACAGGTGTGAGCCACAGAGCATGGCCTGAATGTGTACTCTTATTTTCTTGACAATTTCTGACACAACCTGAACTAGAATTACAAAGAATACAGGAAACAGTCCCTGCTCTCCAGCTAGGTCTTCAACCAAGCTGGCTTGCGAAAGGGCTCTGGGTCCAAAAGAACACAAAATTCTCAAATGGTTCTCTGGGTATCCCTAATCCCACAATCAGTTTCTCTTACACAGCTGCCCAGAGAGCCATGTGGCATTCTTATCTAATGAAGGCATACGGGCAGATCATCTAAAATCCATGAGCTTTAAAACAATCACTTCTACTTCATTCTGGCTATCTATCACTGTCTTCGTCTTTCTCTTACTAGGCCTTTGGGCTATGGCCCTCGCTCACAACCAGACTGCAGAGTTGAGACCCAACATGGAAAGACTTAAGGGGCATCTTCAAGAATCACTGAACTGTCTCCTCCTGAGTTTTACAGAGTTTTACAGAAAGCAGTGGAGCTACTTATTATGAAGTAACAAATCCATGCATATAAACCCATGCGAGCACATTCTAAGTACAATGCCCACTTTAATCAAACAGTAACTTTCAAAGTATTCAACTTGGAAGGCTAGGAACTCATTTTTAAAAAACTAGCATTGATCTGTAATTAGAATAGTGTTAAGTACATGCTTCTAACTATTTTGTCTATCCTTTCAGTTTTCCACTGAAATGATGAAAAAAATATAAAAATGAAGAAAACATGTATCAGTACTAGGCAAATACATACCAGAAACTTTGAGGAATTTTCTGCAAGATAAACTGAAGATTGGAATGAGGAAAAGGACAACTGATGTTCAACTCTTTGTGGGCTGGCTAAGAACACCAATGAGATCCCAGCAGCAATATCCCATTCATACCCTTATCCTGGGACAACCAGGACAAGAGCCAAGGTAGGTTGTGATGCAGTTAGAAGGGCACAACTGGATTCCACCAGGGCTGATGGGAACCACAGGGGGTATCAGAAGAAACTTCGTGGCTGCTGGCTTATGATTGGTGTGGGTGGCCAGATGAGACAGAAGGAAGACAAAGCTGAGGCTGGCTTCCAATAAAGGTAACAAAACAAAACAAAACAAAACAGAATAAGAACACTAAACTGAGAAACCTAATCCACTCCAGCAGAGTGTTTTGCTCCTTGCCACAGTTATATTCACCTCCAGTTTCTTCTCTAGGAGAGTTTAACACCAGCAGTGTAAATCAAATGTTCCTCTTTTCCCTTTATCTGCACCTGAAAATATTTTTTTTTAAGAGACAGGATCTTGCTCTGTTGCCCACGCTGGAGTGCAGTGGCATGGCTATAGCTCACTGTAACCTTGAATTCCTGGGTTCTAGCAATCCTCCTGCCTCAGCCTCCTGAGAAGCTGGGACTACAGGTGTATACCACCACAATTAGCTATTATTTTTTTTTAAAAGTTTTTTTGTAGAGATGGGGTCCCACTACGTTGCCAAGGCTGTTCCTGAACTCCTGGCCTCAAGCGATCCTCCTGCCTTGGCCTCCCAAAGTGCTGGGATTACAGGTGTGAGCCACTGTGCCCAGCCTGCACCTGAAAATCTTAAGACCCATTTAAACTCTCAATATGAACAAGCATAGACTGGATTCAATAAGGATGAAAACAAATCACCTAACATATGAAAAGGTATTACAGTTGAATAGAAGGATACCAATCTAAGGGAATCAGTAAACTTTCTTCTAGAGGAATCATTGTGAAAACAGGTAAAAATTTTGGAAACTTTCAAATTAATACTTACTAAGATGTAATAGTAACAGTATAAGAACAGATAAATAGACTTGCAGAACAAAGTAGAGAGTCTAGAAACTGACCCAACTATATATAACACCTGACTTATGACATGACACCATTGTAGTTCAGTGGAGAAAAGTGATCTTTCGACAAATGGTGCTAGGTTAATTGGATATCTACATGAAAAAAAATTAACCTTGCCCCTACCTCATGCCACATTCAAAAACCAACGTGAGATGGACCACAGACCTAAATGTCAAAAGTAAAATAATACAGTTTCTAGAAGAAAATACAGAAGAATACTTTCCTGACATTGGAGTAGGTAAATATTTTTTTAACATTTCTTAAGTAGGACACAAAAAAGATTAATCTTTAAGAAAAAATTATAAATATGGCTTAAGATTAAAATTTGTATTCATCAAAAGACACTATGAAGAGTGAAAAGATGAACCATGGACTGAGAAAAGATATTTTCAATACATATATCCAACATAGGACTTTTAGAATATAAATTTTTATGAAACTCTATAAATCAGTAAGAAAAAAAGACAAACAACCCAAGGGAAAAAAAATGGGCAAAAGTCTGGGACACTCCACAGAAGAGGTTATCCAAATGGCCAATAGCAGAAGAAAAGGCACTCAACATCATTGTTCACCAGGGAAATGCAAATTAAAATCACAATGAGATACTTCTAGACATCTACCAGAATGGTTAAAATTAAAACCAAAACCAAGTGTTGGCAAAGATGAAGAACTGAAACTCCTACACAATGCTTCTGGTCACGTGTACTGATTGGTACACCCACTTTGGAAATCTGTTTGGCGGTATCTACCAAAGTTAAACATATCTTATGACCTAACAATCTTACTCCTAGGTATATATCAAAGAGAAATAGGAGCATTATGTCTGCCCAAAGACATATACAAAATGTCCATGGCAGCTTTATTCATAATAGCCAAACTGGTTGAACAAACAAACTTTCATCAGCAGGAGAATAAATCGTGGTGTATTCATAAACAAAATATTACATAGCACAAAGAACAAATTACTCTTACATGCAACAACATGGATGAATCTCTCACAGGTTGTGTTGAACAAAAGAAGCCAGGTACAAAGGATATATACTATATGATTCCATTTACACAGTTGAAAAACAGGCAAAACTAATTGAGAGTGGATGAGATCAGAATAATGGTTATTTGAGAAGGAGAGAGTATTAATGAGACGGGGAATAAAGGAGCTTTCTGGGAAGCCAGAAATATTCTATATCTTGCTCTGGGTGGCAGTTAGCATGAGTATAACCCAATGCAAAAAACAAACAAACAAACAAACAACAAAAAAAACCCAGCTGGGCATGTTGGCTCACCCCTGTAATCCTAGCACTCTGGGAGACCAGGTGGGAGGATTGCTTGAGCTTAGGAGTTTGAGACCAGCCTGAGTAAGAGCGAGATCCCATCTCTACTAAAAATAGAAACAATTAGCTGGGTGTGGTGGCCAGTTCCTGTAGTCCCAGCTACTCAGGAGGCTGAGGCAGGAGAATCCCTTTGAGCTCAGGAGATGAAGGTTGCAATGAGCTATGATGACACCACTGCACTCTGGAGGGGGGTGGAGGGCGGGCGCGGGGGGGGTGTGAGAAAAAAAAAAAGAAAACAAAGATAAAAATTAATAAACTATAAAACAATTAATATAAGAGCTAGTTTTTTAAAAAAAATAAGAAATGCAGGCGGGGCAGGGTGGCTCACGCCTGTAATCCTAGCTCTCTGGGAGGCCGAGGTGGGCGGATTGTTTGAGCTCAGGAGTTCAAGACCAGCCTGAGCAAGAGCGAGACCCCATCTCTACTAAAAAAATAGAAAGAAACTAGCTGGACAACTAAAAAATATATAGAAAAAATTAGCCGGGCATGGTGGCGCATGCCTGTAGTCCCAGCTACTCAGGAGGCTGAGGCAGTAGGATCGCTTGAGCCCAGGAGTTTGAGGTTGCTGTGAGCTAGGCTAACGGCATTCACTCTAGCCAGGGCAAAAAATTTAGACTCTGTCTAAAAAAAAAAAAAAAAAAAAGAAATGCATATTGCTACAAATTTAAGAAAAAAGCCCAGAGAACATACTAATAAAATTAGGAATGAAAAAGGGCTGTAACAATATATTCTTAACTTCAATTAATAAAGAGATTTAAAAATGTG
>CAUYSK010032251.1:0-11876 GCA_963575035.1 Avahi laniger
ATGTAATTTAACCTATCAAATAAGCCTATTTATTATTTCTGTTTTGGATGTTTCAGGGCCCTCTGAAACATCCCAAGTTAGTTTAAGGTCAAAGAGACTTAATTTTAGATTTTGAAATTTGATTTTGGGAAGCCTTTCAAATATGTCAAAAGTTTAAAAAACTCAATCAAAATGGGAAAGTTAAAACACTCAATCACAATAGAATCTCAGATCATGGTGAAGTAACAGTCATTCACTTAACCAAAATGATAATTAAAAAATTTCAAAAAGCAAAAATCTTTACTCTTTGATAGAGGGAAGATTCATTTTTCCAAATAATCAAAAAAAACCTAGTAAAGACAGCATGAAGCACATAGAATGTTTCTCTCTCCCTTCTTTTTTTTTCTTTGCAGTTTACTCAAAAATTGAACAAAAATCTCTTATTATTTCTTCATCAATACTACATGAAAATGTTTAAAAAAGAAAACAAAATTCTAGTTTTGTATTTGTGGGGTTTTTTTGGGGGGGGATTGGGGTTTTTTTGATATAGGGTCTCACTCTGTCACCAGGAATGCAGTGGTACCATCATAGCTCACGGCAACCTCAAACTCCTAGGCTAAAGCTATTCTCTTACCTCAGCCTCCCAAGTAGCTGGGACAATAGGCACATGCCACCATGCCCGGCTAATATTTTTTTGTAGAGACTGGGTCTTGCTCTTGCTCTGGCTGGTGTTGAACTCATGACCTGAAGTAATCCTCCCACCTCGGCCTCCCAAAGTGCCAGCATTATAGGTGTGAGCCACTGTGCCCAGCCTAGTGTACTTTTAATACTAAAGCTAATTTTAATAAAACCTTGTGAACACATTCATCCAATCTCAGTCAGCTTTGACCACACAAAATAAAATTTCTGTCAACATTTTATAACCTCTTAAAATTTTTTCATTCTCTTCCTTTCCCCAACTTTTCATACTCATTTGGTTTTATCTGTATCATTTTTTCCTCCATTCATTTATTTTGAAACAATCTGTAAATAATCTCTAAACTGGACAAAAAGTATTCTTTTTAGCGACAAAAACACATCCTCATTCCTTATATCTTACTTTCTTTGTACGCTTTGTATACATAACTCTTATATCTGGTAGTTTTAATTACATATATTAATCATAATTTTCACTCTAAGTAACCTTAATCTTCAGTGAAAAACCTAGGAGGTGATCAATTTCAAACAACACCATTGAGAAAATGAAAAGATAATTCACAAGCTGGGAGAAAATATTTGTAAATCATATTTCTGATAGAGGACTTGTATCCAAAATATATATGAGGCACTCTCCAAACTCAATAATAAAATAACACCACAGGAAAAAAATGGGTGAAAGATTTGAACAGATAATTTTCCAGAAGATAAATGAATGGCTAATAAGCACATGAACGGATGCTCAATATCATTAGTCACTAGGGAAATGTACATTTAAACCACAGTGAGATACCACTCCGCACCTATTAAGATGGCTAAAATGAAAAAGACTGACCATATCAGGAGTTGGTAAGGATGTGGAGGAACTAGAATTGTCATAGCCTGTAAATGGGAATGTAAAATGGTACAACCACTTTGGAAAATAGTTAGGGAGCTTCTTAAAATGTTAAACCTATACCTACCACAGGTTTCACATTTCCTCTTGTTTCTCCAAGATAAAAGAAAGCATATTCCCATTACAAACATGTGTATATGAATGTTTTAGCAGCTATATTTGTGACATCCATCACTAGGTGAATCATGGTCTTATGCACACAAGGAACTACTATTTAGCAATAAAAAGGAGTGAACTATTGATCCACATATAGACATTGGTAAATCTCAGAAAAATTGTGCTGATTTTAGGCTGGGTGTAGTGGCTCACACCTGTAATCCTAGCACTTTGGGAGGCCGAGGCAGGTGGATCGTTTGAGCTCAGGAGTTTGAGACCAGCCTGAGCGAGAGCGAGACCCCCTCTCTACTAAAAATAGAAAGAAATTAGCTGGACAACTAAAAATATATAGAAAAAATTAGCCAGACATGGTGGCGCATGCCTGTAGTCCCATCTACTCAGGAGGCTGAGGCAGAAGGATTGCTTTAGCCCAAGAGTTTGAGGTTGCTGTGATCTAGACTGACGCCATGGCACTCTACTCAAGACAGTAGAGTGGGACTCTGTCTCAAAAAAAAAAAAAAATTATACTGATTTAAACCCCCAGACAAACAATAGTACATGCTGTATGATTTAATTTATATAAAATTATTTAAAAATGCAAGCTAATCTGTAGTGACAGAAAGTAGATATGCAGGCAGAATGAAGAGAGGGGTAGAGGGAAAAATTACAAAGACTTCTAGGGGAACTTCCTTTTGCCCTCTTAGGTTCTATAGCTGGGCCTAAAAATTAAACTGACATAAGACAAATTGACAGAGGAAAAGCATACAAATTTTATTTAATATATTTACATGTACATGGAGTTTTCAAAAGGAAAATGAAGACCCAAAGAAGCTGTTAGGCCCAAAAGCTTATATACCTTTTCACGCAAAGAACTACAGTTGTCACGATATGACAAGACAAAGAGGCTTGAACTAGAGGCAGTAACTAGGAAAGACATGGGGCAAACTGATGGAAGACGAGGGTTATTTTGGTAGGTTTGTTTGTGTAGGTCCATGTCAACTCCCAATCTCTGATGATAAGAGCGTTCTTTCCTGGTACAGAGAAGACACCTTCCTCATGGGAAATTTTATGATCTGCTTTTAGGTAGAAAGAGAATGGTCAGAAAGCCCTTCTTCATCTGTTGTTTTTCAAGGGCCTTCAGTGCAAAATAAACAATATGTCCAAGCTGCATATTTTCAGGTGGCACGTTCTGCACACCTGCAGATGCAGGAGGAAGCTTTTGGGTGTGATGGATATGGTCATTATCTTGAGTGTGGCGATGGTTTCACGGGAGTATCAAACTTATCAAATTGTGCACTTCAGATATCTGCAGGTAATTGTATGTGTCAATTATGCTTTGAGAAAGAAAGGAAACTTTTTATCTGAGGAACAGGGGACCTCTTTACATTATCGGGCCCGCAGAGACATTGAAACGTGGCAGCGGTCCCATCCCACTCCCCTTGAGCTACGTAATCACTTCTCAAAGCTACTTGCTTTGTGGGCTCTCTACTGACTGACACCAGATAGCCATAAATTAATCTAACAATGCCATACACTGGGCACCGTAACTCACCCTGTAATTCAACCATGTATAGCCAATCACTAATCGATATTACTTCTGTAAACTGAGAATTCCTGAAAAACTACTTTTATAATTGCCCTCTCTCCTGATTTGTCTTTTTTTCTTTAAAAACTTGAGCCTCTGCTTTGTTCTCTGGAGCACTTCCCAGTATTTCCCAGGCTGCAGTCCTCAACATTGGCCCAAATGAACTCTCTACGCTAACTTCGCCTCAGTTTCCTTTTTAGGTTAATAGTCTCAAAGTTGTTTTTTAAAAAAGAACAAACTCATGCATGCCTCCTTTTGAGTTCTGGGCTCAGGTTTCACACATGGTTGTTTTGGGGGCTGTCAAGGTTCATTAACTTAATTGTTTAGTAACATCTTTGGTGGCTGAAGACAGCCTCCCAACCGTGCTCTCTCACTCAGGATTGAACTCACCTGTAGTCTAGGCCGCTCCATCCTTTTTCTGGGCAATATTAGAAAGCACAGGAAATCACAAGACTGTGAGCCCCCTGGGGCAGAAGCTACCTTTCAACTTTGTAATCCTGGAATTATCTTACCCAGGACCTCGTAAGCGTCAAGTGTGTATGTGTACGCTGAAATGAATTGCGTGGAAGCACCAGGTTCTGAATTACATGCAGCTATCATATTTGGTAACACCTTTACTTTGGCCCAGAATTTTTTTATTCAAATAATATTATTTTTTTCTCTGTGAAAGCTGAAGTGGAATCAAGGAAAGCCTCATATATCAAATCCTTAAATAGATTCTTTTAATTCAAAGTAAGGGTCAATAGGAGAGGGATAGGTGGGTCTTCACAGACAAAGCCACCATGGCTGTCACTTTATTCAAATAATTTTTTTTTCTCTGTGAGAACCAAGGAGAAATCAAATTAAATAGATTATTTGAATTCAAAGTAAGGGTAGCACAGAATTTTATCAGGAGCCTGTAACTCAGGTAGCTTTTGCTTTAGGATCCAAGGTGCATAGTCTTGATAGCAGGTAAATTTACTCAAATTTCTGACCTTTCGCAAGTCCCTGACAAATGATACTGGCATGTTTTGGCAACCGAGCAGAAGTACCTAGGATCTTGGCCTGTACCCTACGTCTCACCTTTCTACACTGCAGACTCCTAACTCTCTAGCTTATAAACCTATAGTCAGGATGGTTGTCTGGAACTTCCTGCAGCCATCTGTATAATCCTGCTGCACTGCCCCCTACATGCCAACGTGTGCTTCTTGACTCAATGTCTACCAGCAACTCCCTCCAAAACTGAACTTCAGTAGCACAGGTTAAAGTTACCTTCCCAGTGGTTCTCAGCCCTGGCTGCACAGAGGATCACCTGAGGAGATTTTTAAAACACTATGCCCACCCCCACCACCCAAAAGACCAATTAAACCAGAATCCCTAAGGGTGACCTCTGGGCATTGTGTTGGTTGGTTGTTTGTTTAAAGCTCCCCAGAGCATTCTAATGTGTAGCCAGTTAAGAACCACTGCTAGGTTGAAGATCAGTGGTTTTTGTGTAGAAAGTCAGCACTTTCTTTCTTTTTTTTTTTTTTTTAGAAACAGGGTCTCGCTCTTGCTCAGGCTGTTCTCGAACTCCTGAACTCAAGGAATCCTCCCACCTCAGCCTCCCAGAGTGCTAAGATTATAGTTGTGAGCCACTGCACCTGGCAGAAAGCACTTTCTTTAACATGTCTGGAAAACCTAACTGATTGCTTTTGTTTTACCTTCTACGATTCTGCAATTACATTTCCCTGAAAGGCTAAGTTCTCTCATTGGTTATGTACAGATCATGGCGGTTCTGGGAAGATTTATCCTTTAACTAAGAATAAAATGAAACTTAATTTCTGTAGGAAATTACATTGTACCATACTGTAAATTACACTTTTCATTGGGAAATTATGAAATAAGATTTTGGCATTGGCTAAAATAACATGTCTAATTTTAAAAATTACATAATTAAAAGATAATTAGTGGGCTAGGTAATAATTTAGCTAATTGCAATGATTAAATGATTGCTTCCATAATGTAAATTACTTTTTACCATAGTGATCTAAAATATTTTCTAAACATCTAGTGGTATTTTAAACATTAGATTATTTTATGAGTAAGTGGCCTATATTTGGTTAATGGACTCCCCATGACAAATTGTCACTTGCACCATAACAGTCAACCAGAGCTGCCTCTGCTAAGCAGATTGGGATCCCGAGCTTAGCTCCGATGGGGACGGGGAAAGAAGTCTGTGCAGGTGCTTGAAGCTCATTGTTGGTGTGCTAGATATTGTCTTTGTTTTTAAGAAAACTCTTGAGTCTCAGTTTCTTCATCTGTAAGGAGGGGATGATAAAGCCACCTTACTGGATTATTCCTACAATATGCATAGTAATAAAGCTCTTAATGTAATAAGAAATGATAGAATTATTATTTTAAAAATTATTTTCTTTGCACCAGAGCTTTTTTATACTGCTCCTGGTTTTTTATTTGGCTGGCCATAGAAAGGACTTACGGAGACACGGGGGCCCTGCAGAGCTGGCTCAGTCACTGGATTCTGATGACAGCTAGCTGATGCAAGGTGGAGTGGCAGGCAGGGGTAAGGCGAGTTTATCCATAACGGTTCTTCCTCCATTGAGGAGAGCTGAGGAACTGGGAAAAGCCTAAGTCTGTAGGGAGAGGTTTTCCTCACATTCAGCATCGAGGGAGAGCACCTCAACTCCACAAACCTAGCTTCATAGATCCAAACCCAGTAAGTGATGCCTGCAGATGTAACTGTGGAATTCAAACCATTTTAATGAATATTCCTACACAGATTTGAAGTCTATTTTCTGCTGTCTGTGTATTTCTTTCTTTCTTCTTCTTTTTTTTTTTTTTGGCAATGTTTTTACCTCCTAATTTTCTTTTTTTCTGGCATTACACTCACTAATTGAAATTGAGCCAGATGTTCTGCATCCAAGCAGGGAAGAATGAGGTAACTTATTGTTGAATCACAGAATTTAGGAGTAGAAAGGTTCATCTAGATTTGAGCTTTTAAACATGAGTCCTCATCTGCTGAGTTCCACAGAAGTGACTCAGGGGCTGACGTGGTAGGAGTGGAGGGGAGAGAGTGGGATCAAATGGACGGGGCTCCACATACAACCCAGCCTTTTCCTTCTTCCAGATTAAGGTATACCACTATGCTCTGTTTCATATATTAGGGTTATTGAATAAAATTTCACTTAAAAATTAGGATTCTAGTCCAAAAAGAAAAAAAAAAAGGTTGGGAAACCAGAAAATCAGAGAATTAGGTAACTCTTCCATTCTATAAATGGGAGTCTAGAGTGATAAAATGACTTGTTTAAAGTCACATATGTAAAGAATAGTGGAAGTAGGACTGGTAACTAGTTATCTGATTTCTCAGTCCAGGGACATGGTCTCTTGTATCACATTGCCTCTTAAAAGGTAAAGAAAGGCACGTTGGGTCCATGACATATTTTCTAGACCACAGCTCTGCACACATTGCAGTAGAAATCTTCAAGCAAAGTGAAAGGAAAGCAGCAAAATTTCAGCATCTTAATGGTGGCGCCATCACACTAAAGGAAACCATGTAAGAAAGGGACACAGAAAGGGTACATTTTTATCTTCATTTCTCTCTTACGTTGGAAACTTCTATTATATTGCCAATTAAGACACACGACTTGGGATAAGGCCCCTTGGAGACCACACAAAGATTGGTATGTCATTATTATTAATAGAAATGGGTAAAGGATCCTGTAACAGATCAGTTTCATGGCAGATACTCTGGACAATATTATCTTGAAACGCGAGTGGGTGTATTTCTCACTACTGAAGCTTAGAACCCCTTATTTATGATATCACCTTTGTCTGGTACTCAGTTATAGCATTAGTGGGCAATCAATATTTACCAAAGGATGTACCTTACTCAGAGGTATTTAATGGAATCCTGCAATTCCATCCACCATACTCCATGCCCTCCTTTTTCTAGCTCATCTGTCAGCCTATGTAAGATCCCTCTTACTTCAGTATCCTCCAAAATAATCTCAATCACCCCCATAAACCTACCTTCCATTAACATGCAATTAAGCAAAACAGTGTTTGGTTCTCCCCATTCCCAGTTCCAAGCAGACTGCTGTTTGTAATTTTCTCCTATGTAAAATTTCTGGCATTGCCAAAGAGAAGAAATCTTCTCTCCATGTTTGTAATACAGGTGAAAGGAATGGGTGTCGAATGGAAAGAACAAGGCAAAACATCTGCACAGGTGGAAAGAAAAGTGGTCAAATTTGGACAAAGAAATAAAACTCAACCATTTGTGAGTTTCGAGTAATCAGGACTGATAAAAGTACCTGATTCTCTAGTTCGTTACGATGGTGCCGATATAGCTATGGGATCTGGGGCAGGATTGCTGGTGGAAGCCAGAACACATAGTAAGTATATGTCCTGTTTAGTGCCAGATTGCATTTGGGAAGCTTGCAGGTTATGATTGCTAAATCTCCATCTAGATTCTTCTTTAATTCAATGCCACTTAACATTATTGTAATTGGGAATGTAAAAGAGTTTTGTTTTTGTCTGTGTGTGTGTTAAAAGGAATAAAGTACAGGCAAAAGGCAATCATGTTGTTAGTGAGAAGCATTTACTATAATGTGGTTTTGGTTGTTTTAACATTACAATTTCACTGAATTGACCTTGGTTGTTAGACCAGTGGAATAGAGACATATCACTCCAACAAGGGAATAAAAGCATCATTAAAACATAAAATTTATGCATATACCATCTAACTGCGTCTCTGTAGTTAGATGTAATTGCAGTTTTCCACCAAAGAATTTGTGGAGAATTAAAATGAAAAACGCTTGGGAAAATAGCACCAAATGGATGGAAAATATGAAATTAATTATCTAAATATCCAGAAAATCTGTTTCTCATAGAGAATTGGATCTGTTGAACTTCAGAATTATTTACATTTCTTTAGAAATGTTCTCATTGTCAGTGGAAGAACATCATGTGAAGAAGTATCTTTTGGCACATGAGCCAAATAACACAGTGTTGGAAGAGGGTCCAAAGAGCTCATCCCATCTAGGCCTGTGTCTAACCAGATGACTACTTCAACTGCTTATTAAGTGGTTCCTGTCTACTTTGCAAGATCTTTTTTTCTTTTCCTTTTTCCTTCTAAAAACAAGCAACCAACAAAACAAAAAGTGAAGACCTATTTTTCTGTTTTTTTTTCTGTTTTTTTTTATTTCAGCATATTATGGGGGTACAGATGTTTAGGTTACGTATGTTGCCTTTGCCCCCCCCCCCAAGCCCGAGTTTCAAATATGTCCATTCTTTGGGTGGTGCGCATTGCACTCTTTGTGCTATTTTTCTGTTTGATTCTTAAATTTTCTTTAAAGAAAATTTTTTTCAAGATATTACATATTTCAAACATAATCTGTTTTGTTCTATTCCACATAACATCAATACTAAGAAAAAGACTGAGTTATTGGCAATTTACTAAAATTTTCCCAACAGATATTCATTTAACATATCTATCTATCTATCTATCTATATAGATAGATAGATATTTTAAAAAGTATGGGTTGACTTAAAGGGGGATTAGTCAGAATTGAAAGCATTGAAAAAGGAATGTTATAAAGAAACTCAAGTGGGTGTATTTCTCACTACCATTCTTCACTTACAGAAGAAAATCTGAGCGGTGCTCATTTGGTTGCCATCCAGAAGAAAAGGAGTCTTAGTTGCCAGGCCTGAACCACTCATATCACATCAGGCATCTCATGTCTATTTTGAGATCATTGTGTCAGGATGACTTAGCTGGAAATTCAATTGGCCCCTTGTTCTGATTCAATACTTATCAAGATAACTTCTGTTATTATTTGGATTTCCATAAAGCTCTTCCTACAAAGAGAAAATAAAGGTTACTCTGGACAGATCCTAAAACATTAAATTGGAGTTATATCTAGAACCTCAGTGTAGGGGAGAGCAGCCTCTAGAAATTATTTCAGCTGTAGTTTGTGCATGGGAAACAGGTGATATCAATCCTGCTCCTGACTGGTTGTCCCAAGGCTCCCCAACTGGACTGGGGCATGTGCAAGTGTACAACAGGGAACCAAACACTGAAGTCTGCCCAGCCATTCCATCTGTCTCAGGGAGTAAGCTTCTGAGGTGCCCCTAAAGTGGGCGAGTCCCCAGAGTTTTTGGTGAATTCTGTAGATGCAGAGCCATAGTTCCTGCAGTTATTGAGGCCAGATGTGCATCTCGTCTTAGAAGGGTTGAGTCCTCCCAGTGACTGAGATTTTCTGTCTATAAAGCCGCCAGATGAAATCTGCAAAGGTAAAGGTCCAGATCAATTTCTGATACTTGCTGTATGTCTGAAAGAGACCTAGAGTCTATAAATTTTTTCATCTTTAAGATTTTACACCTTTTTAAATTTTAAAATTGCAAATTTTTAATTTAAAATTTTATACTTAAAAATATTATTTTTGATTTTAAATCTCTCTCATTATGAGCAGGAGAGGGGGAGTTTTGGGGGGAATATTTACCATTAGTAAAGGTGGATTGGCTGGGAATTTCTGAATGGATCTGATTCAATTCCCTGACAAACAGGTGTTGTCTTCTACACTTAACAGTCCTCCTACCAAGATGCATGCTTTCTGTTTGAACATATGGTCACACTTTGATGATTTTTTTTTGGCTTATACTTATTTATTTTTATTTATATCCTGTCAGAGTTAACTATCTCCAGGGAATATTGGTGGTGTGTTCAATGGAGAGCTAGAGAATGGCTCTGAAGATAGACATGTTTAATTAAATTAAAAATTCTCCAGCACATGCCTGTATACGAGGGAAGCTGGTAATGCAGGCTGCTTCTTCCTGAAACAAATCTGGGGCAATTTAAATCTGTTTCTACTTGGGGCCAGTATATTATAGTTATTTCTTTTCTGCTTACTGTACTGGGATTGACGTTGGGAGAATAGGAGAGGGAAAGCCAAGAAAGAAAGACAAAGAAAAAAAAAGACTACACACCCACAAGTTGGAATGCATGATATGAACATATATCTGCACTGTGTAAAACTATAAATGTATCAGAAATAGCTGATGAATTAACAAATTAATCCATGCCGCTTCAGCATCTAATAATGATGTGATCTTAATACGTTTTTTTAAGTTTGTTGATATAAAGGATTATTATGATGCACGATTTCTTGAGAGCAAACCACACTTGTAATCAGGAATAAATTCTACTCTTCTTGCTGTAGCCTTTGCAACTCTCCTCACTTGAGTCTGAGGGTTGCTGCAGAGGGCTGCCCAGGCGTCACCATCAGCAGGAGACTTTTAATTCCCCGGCTGTCCCAAGTGTTGGGGGCTGCCGATGGCACAGCTTAGTTCCTCCCAGGGAGAAGCCTGATTCCCACGACTGGTTCACAGCTCTCCATGGGATAGGCTAGTTACAAGCCACTGTTGTAGCTGTATTGCAGTTTAACTCTCCACCTTCTTACAGGTGTTATTCCTGAGAGCACTCCGTGATAAACCCTGGGCATGCATAACTCTACCTCACAGTCTATCCAGGAACCTGACCTAAGACAGAAGCACAGGTACATTTTATGTGCTAATATTTTAGTTAATATTTTTGAATATGCATTTTTAAGTGAGATGGGTCTGGCATCTTCCTTTTATACCCTATCAGGCTTTGGAATTAAAATTAATCTGGCTTCATAAAATGAATTGAGGAGATTTTTTTTCTTTTTTTCCGTGGCCTGGAAATGTTTAAATAATATTGAAATCATCTGTTCTTTAAAGATTAAACCCATCTGGTCTTTGTGCCTTTTTTCATGATAGAGTCTTAATCACCAGGCAATGTATTCTACAGTGATTGGCAATTTAAGTAATTTATATTTGGTTAGGAAGTTATTCACTTCCTCTGTGTTTTCAAATTCATAGCCATAGAATTGCAAGCAGTAATCTCTTATAATTCTTTTAATCACGCCTGTATCTGTGGTTTTGTCTCCTTCTCATTTTTAATCTTGCATATTTTTGCAAGTGCCTCCTCGTGTGTGTTTGCCACGTGTGTTCTCTCTTTAATCAGTTACAGAGAGTTTATCTACTTTATCGGTCTCAAAAAAATAAAAATAAAAACAGCTTTCGCATTTTTTTACCCTTTCTGCCTCATTTTGGCTTGTTTTTGTTTTCTACTTTATTAATTTTGGCTTTTATTTATATTAATCATTTTTATTTTTTTCATTGTCTGTTTCCTAATTTCAGGTGATGAGTACAAAGTGTCTTTGTTTTTTCCCTTTTTCCGTTAAAAATAAAGTTTAAGGCAATAAGTTCACTGTAAGTATAGCTTTTACTGTTCCACTTTATTACTTTCTCAATAGTTTGTAATTTTATGTTTTATTTCATTTTGATTCATGGATTAACTTTCCAAAAGTTAAAACTTTATAATTTATATCACATTTAATTGGAGTATGATTAAGAAGGGTAACTTTAAAAACATATTTTTTTCTTTATTTTATTTTATTTTTTATTTTTATTTATTTATTTTTTTTTGAGACAGAGTCTCACTCTCTTGCCTGGGGCGAGTGCCCTGGCGTCAGCCTAGCTCACAGCAACCTCAAACTCCTGGGCTCAGGCAATCCTACTGTCTCAGCCTCCCAAGTAGCTGGGACTACAGGCATGAGCCACCATGCC
>CAUYSK010032254.1:0-15124 GCA_963575035.1 Avahi laniger
AGTAGCTGGGACTACAGGCATGCACCACCACGCCTGGCTAATTTTTTCTATATATTTTTAGTTGTCCAATTAATTTCTTTCTATTTTTGGTAGAGACGGGGTCTCGTTCTTGCTCAGACTGGTCTCGAACTCCTGAGCTCAAACAATCCACCCGCCTCGGTCTCCCAAAGTGCTAGGATTACAGGCGTGAGCCACCACGTCCGGCAATGGTTTTTAACTTAAAAGAAAAAAAGAAAAGAAAAGCCTCAGAAATCTTTGTTTAAAAAAAATATTGCATATGCCTCTGGTTAAAGGACTTGCAGAGGGGGTGCCGGCCTGCACCCAGAGTGCTATTTCACTGCCTGTGAGCACCTGGCCAAGTATTTACACAAGATTAAAATGCCAAAAATAACTATCTTATGGGGTGATGAAAATGTTCTAAAATTGATTGTGGAGATGATTGCTCATCACTGTGAATATACTAAAAAAACCCACCAAACAGCAGACCTTAAATGGGTGGATTGTATAGTGTGTGGATTACATCTCAATAAATTTTTTATGAAAACAAAAAATAATAAACATATTGATGGAAGAAATAAGGGTTTCTAAAAATGGAGAACTTCTATTTTCTATCTCATCTTTAGAACTTATCAAAGCCTCCATCTCGTAAATGCAAATTTTCTTAGATTAAGTAATCTAGCCTTTTTGGAGGCAGCACTGCCGTCATCTCTTCCCTCCCAGAGGCGAAGCATCTGCAGACGGTGCGCCCAGCTGTGTAACCCTCCCGCTGCGTGTCCTGCCTGCACCTGCCTGGCCTTACACCTTCATTATACTTCAAGTGAACTCACACGTGGTTTTGCGCTTATAATTTCCCCTAGTTGATCATATTTATTATGCCATGAGATAGATATGTCCTTTCTATTTGCTTCATTTAAAATGAGTGGCGTGCTAGGTGAAAAAGCACATAATGGGAAACTAGGTCTGTGAATCCCCAAGCTTGAATTTACCCTCAAAATGGTATCTGCTTAGAGCACGACCTCTAAGAGCTGGCTTGCAGTTTCTTCTTCATTTTACGTCACCTCGGTCTCTACAAGGCCCCTGTTCGGAGAGGGACCATAGGTGACGTGAGGTAAAACAGGGCCGGCTAGAGAAAGTCACTTGAATTTGCCTGGATCCATACAGATCTGGCCTTCTGACTACTCCAGCATGCAGAGGAAAATGAACACAAGAGAGCGAACCTGAAGAACTTAAGATGTGAGATTTCCAATGGCTTGCTCAGAAATGGAGTAAAGATCAAACGTCAGAATCCCACAGAAGGAAGGACTTTCATAGAGTGGACCCCCTTGGACTTGACCTTCTTCCTCTCTTCCTCGTGCTACTCTTTCCCCGTGCCCTTGGCTAGTGGTCCTTTGGGACCAGGCCCCTTGATCCTGCATGTTCTACTATTTCTTCCTGACCTCCACAGTGGCAAAGAATTAACATAATTTCAGTTGTTTGTCTGCAGTGACCCACGCCCACCCCCCGCAGGAGGCAGACATTCACCCTGTCTGTCTGAAGCTTTGTTCTCGATCCCATTTGGCGACAGAAATACCCAAGGAAAGAGGGTTAGGCTAAGTTAATTACTTCTGAACACATTTATTGATTTGATATTTCTAGAAAATAGCCTAATATCAACTCTCAATCATAGGGTAGAAGTGGAGAGGGAACAGAAAAGCTAAACGTGAACACCTAAATTTTTAAGAGAAAACATCCTGGCTGCTCTGGGGAAGGATGCGCTGAGGAGGGGGCGGGATGAGGAGGCCAACAGAAGCAGACATGAGGGCTGGTGGCATCATCACAGGCTGCGTTGGAGCTTCCTGGGTACCATCGTGTTACTGCGCTATGTAATTTAAACACACTATACTTTCCCAAATATCAAATTATTAGATAAAAAAGAAAATTAAAGAGAAAAAGGATATCTATGTTTAGTTGTTACATAGAGAAATTGTGTAACAGAGGGAAATACTGGCTACAGTTATTGCACTTGCATTTTGTAAAAAATTGGTTTTTCTATATTTAAAATAAAATTCCAGCTGTTAATATTAGAGTCTATCTCAACAAAAAAGACAATGAGTTCAACTTCTCCACATTAGGGAAAAATGTGAAGTGTTACTTTCTTTTGTACCAAATTCAAGTGAGTCCAATGAAGTCTACACCAAAGTTCACAGAGGGCCAATGTGATGCTATATGTAGAAGTCAGAGGAGTGAGAATACGGGGTTCTGATGGAGAAACACCCAGCCCTGAGCTCGCGCAGTAGCCTGCAGAAGAACTTCTGTACCATCAGAGCCAGCGAACAGAACATCAGGTGCCTGTTATGTGTCTTGCCTGCGATGGCTGCTCCAGCCACTCAGACTTCTTCTCTGCTTCCTAAGAGCTCACAGACCAGAGGGTAAGGGCAGCTTAAGATGTGACAAATGCAAAAGGCATCACATATGTGCCAGCAGCAGAAGCAGACCCATCTGTCTTTGCAAATCTGATTACTTTCCCATTCCCAGAGACAGCCACACCCTTCCATCTAGCAAGTAAAAGTCTCAGTAAGATCAGTCATTCAAATAACAAAGCATAGGTGAATATTCACTTTTGGCCACCTGTTGGGTCAAATGCCAAACCTGGCAGGGAGAGGAAGACGGTACTGAGCACTTTCTGGAGCAGCTGCTCACTGCCCGGGGCAGCAGTTCCAGCGCCAGGCCTGCTTCTCCCTGACCAGAGACACACAGCCAGCTCTCTGCGCCCAGGCTTCCTCATCTGTAAAGGCAGGTGCTCAGCACTGTCTGATCAGAGCTGTCCCACAGGGCATCACCAGTGGTACTTCGGAAAACCTGAGCCACTGCCAAGTACATCTGAGAGATGCTGGGTTTAACCAAGTTAGGAGAAGCCTCATGAAGATTATTAGAGGCATTTGTCCTTCCTAAATTTCAAACTATAAAGACCAAGAGCAACCCAAATTTTGGATTCTACTGGTTACCGGATCCCAGCCATCCTGTCTTTCAGAGGCCAGAACAGAACCCAGCAGGGGCATTCGGCGAAGGCATTTGCCTGCTGGCTTCCAGGATACCCCAAGTCTCTCTTCCACTCAAATCACAATTCCCATCTCTCAAAATGACCTAGGCTTCTTGGTAGTTTAAGAATTTTTAACTATTTGGAATTTGGAAAACTAGCTTTTTAGAGTTTCATCAAATAAACCCTACAGAGGATCACTGAGGCTGTGAGCATGCAAAATCATTAATCAAGAGGTAACATTCCAAGCCTGTTCATGATTAATTTCCCTTATGCAAAAGCAATAATAATGGCTCTGTATACAGGATTAACCATGAAGCCAAATTTGGGGATTTCTTCTTTTCTCCCAAAACTATCCTATATGCTGGTTACCTGTACGTGACAAAAAAGTTTTCAACTTGGGCTCACCCATACTCACGGTGGAGCAGGGCAGATGCTGTCCAGATTTCATGGCTGGGGAAAGGGACGTGCAGAATCTCCTGTGCTCAGGGGCGCACCGTTAATGAGGCAGAGCAGGGGCGGGGTCTGAGCACAGGCACATGTGACCCCAAATCTCCTGTTCATCCATCCATCGCAGTGCATCCCCTCTTCCCGAAGACCTCCCTGAACCCCCAATGGCTGTGGGTTCAACGCCTCTCCTGCCTCTTAGGACCCCTCCTCTCCTGTTTTAGTCTCAGTAGCCTCCTCTGTAAAATAGGACTGATATCCTTACCTCATCGAATTATTATGAAATTTAAGTGGGAAAACATATATTAAAAACCCCCATAAATTACAAAACCCCACAGGAGATAAGGTAGGATTAACTACCCCTTTCTCTTTGTTTCATAAACTTTTTAAAAAAATTCTTCAGATTAACAACACAATATTGGCTAACATTTAGTGCTTACCGTATACCAGGCAGTGTCACTTCATTTCATTTTCAAATGAAGCCTACAAGGAAGGCCACTTAGTGGCTACAACTCAGCCCTGCTACTTGCTAATTTTTTTGTCCTTGGGCAGTTCCTTAATGGCTCGGTTACCCATGTGCAAAAGCAGGACCATTCCAGTATTCCCTCATGGGGTCGCCATGCGGGTTCAAGGCGTTAGTATGGGTGATGCACATGGTAAATACACGTGTGTTTACTATTTTATCGCTCATTCATATGTGGCCAAACCACAGTTGAACTCAGATCCACCTGCTTGTCTCACTTCCTGACGTTGTGGCACTTATCATTACGGTCTGTAATCTAGGGAAGAGTCTGCATATCTGTGTCACCTGATTAAAAGTGTATCAAGGACAGGGACATTTTCTCCCTCTTTCTAGTAAGGTCAGTGCATTGCACACAGTGGAAAAAAGCAATGTTTGTGGACTTGAATTAGAAAGCCCCGCAGCTCTCCGCATGATTCCTGGTTTCACCAGCCTTGATTTGGCAGGGGAGAAGGGTCACCAGAGAAATGCCGACAGAAGAGAAACCTACTAGGAAGAGCACATGATCGGAGTTCCAGCTGAGACATAATTTCTCCCTTAGGTACCTACATCAAAGGATTAAGGGATACATTGTTCAGCAGGAATGAAGGGATTATAAAATGGAAACCTGGAAATGCTGAAGGTCTTTTAGACTTTTTTTCTGGAGAGCTGAAGGGAGAAGCATAGATCTGGACAGGAAGAAACACGAAGAAGATGCTCACGGCTCAGAATTCCAAGACAGAAGGGACCTTTGGACTTGCTCTAGGCTAACGCAGTTATTACACTGCTGTCTCTCAGCGCCAAAGCCCGCTTCCTGCACTCTGCCCTGTGAGGCCGGGCTCTGCAAACTGCACTTCTGCTTGGTCAGGGGCTCCAGCTCGGGCTCTGCCAACCGGCGGGAGGCTGCAGGCCAGACAAGGAGAGAGAAGGGCTGGCTCCTCCCGTCCTGTTCTTGCCAGGGGCCCCAGCAGCACTGCTTCCACTAATAGCTGCCGACAATGTCAGTCTGACCAGTAGCAGCAGCTGAATTCGATCTGCAGTTTTTCAGCATCCGCAGAACCAGCCTCATCGTACACCTCCCCAGAGAGCCAGCACAGCTGCTCGCCCCGCTCCTTGGAGGTGGGTCCCCGTCCCCCGGGTCCCTCCCCTAAGCTCAGAGACACGTGCTCTTCTTCCTCTTCAGAGGTCCGGCCTTAGCTCTGAGAGAGCCCTTCATTAATTCCGACCTCTTCCTTCGTTCCCTCAGCCGCGGGGGAGGGTGGGGGGAGCTGCTTCCGGTAGTTGCTGCCCCCACGACACCTTCATGTTGTCCTTTTGACTCTTCAGTTACCTCCCTCAAAGGCTAACACTTCTTTAGATTTAATTCTCCATATTAAAAAACAAACACACACTGGCATGGCTTCTGTCCCTGCCTAGGGCTGACTGATACAACAAGGAAGGAAGGAAGATTTGCCAAGAAGAGCCTGTGGTCGCTATCCTTGTTATCACACCAGATTCCAACAAACGATGGAAATAAAATCCAGGAAAACCAATTCTCAACATAAATCTAAACAAAGAAATGAAAAAGGGGTGTTTATAAATCACTCAGGGAATAATAAAGTTGCTTCAGGCACAAATCCTCTGCTCATTTAGGGAAACTTCAAAGGGACCAATTATACCTCCTTCTTTGGAATACTCAACAAACACTCTCCAAGTACGACATCCTACGCCGGAGACCCCCATTCCTGCAAAGAAAGATGCCAGACCTATGAGCCTTCAGGTTTCTTTTTATTCCATCCTCAAACAAAACTCAGTGGTGTTGGAAGAGTCCAGCCAGGCAAGGGACGTGGAAGATTGGGTCAAGAGGGATGGAGGTTTCTGGGCTGACGGGACAGGACTGGAGGGCCTGTCACTTGTACCTGCCACATGGCAACCACTCCTTCCACGGGACCTCAGCCAGGGATTTAGTCACCATGTGTCTGGCCACCTGCTACCTCATGGGGCCATCACGAATTGCACTTGATAAATATCACTGAGCCAGGAAACAGAGCCCTGTCCCCTCATCAGCGCGAGATTCTTCCGCTGTCCTCCCGTCCCCACGGCTTCTCCTCCGCCCTGCAATGTCACAGGAAATTCATCCTGAGCCTGAATAAAATGGAATCAAACATTTCCCTATAGGCTATTTTTCAATAACCTCCTCCCCAAATAACCTGAGGATTCAGTGGTTTACAGCGCTGTTACCCCTAGACGGGTAAAATGCAGACAGCCTTTGTTCCCACGCAAAGTGTGAAGAGCCTGAATTCCACAAACCAAATAGGAGGTAATTTTCTCTTAGCGGAGTTTTCCAAGGGTCTGAATTTCTTTTATTTAGTTATTTTTTGGAGAAGGAGGTTGAATAGGGTGGGCATAAAAAGACGAATTCTGGCTCGTCATTTCAGTTGGAGGGCTGTGTCTGCAATATATTTCTCTAGCTTTTCTCCGCTCCATCCATTCTCTTGCCTGTATCACCCTGTCCCTGAATTGCGAAGGTAACTGTGATGCTGGGCACAAAGGAGCACCTCTGTTGAAAGGCGCCGGCACAGGCTGGGAGGGCAGGAGGTGGGTTCCTGCGTGGAGGTGCGATGAGGCGAACCTTCCAAGAGCAGCGGCTTCAGCGTGAGCTGTAAAACCTCAAACTTGCCGGAGTGGGTGCACCTGTTAGTCGCTCCTGTCAGGTGGTTCCGTGTGTTGTCTGCTCTTCCTCACGTGCTCTGTGCGCTGCTGACGAACCAGAACCTCGGTGGTGCTCAGCAGGGTTTTGATGCGCTGATGGCCTGAAGAGGCTGCGCGTGAGCAGGACACGAGCCGCAGCGTGCCGGCCAGCATGACGGATGGTCCCTCCAGCTATCAGCTGTCACCTTCACGAGGCCTGTGTACCCACCCCTACATCCTCCTTTCTGGGCTTCTCCCACTTGGGGCCTGGTGGCAGGCAAGGAGCACGGACCATGTTGAGAATTCATATGAAATATTTCCTTGCTGAGGAGAAGTGCAGGAAGACTCAAAGCAGGACACATCAACATCAAGACAGTGTCAGCTCTCTTTGCCCATTCGTATTGGCTATTGACTGTGGGTGCTTGAAATATGGGATCCCGTCAGGTGACTGGCAGTGCTCTCTCGGCTCTCTAGCAAAGGCACTAGGTAAGTCCAAAAAACAAAGAAAGAGTCTGGTGTGGAGGCTCAGTCTATTGCAGGGCTGGCAGGCTGGCAACTTTTCCACTGTTAGATTGCACCATTGTTTTCAACGGATTTAAAATATTGCAAGTGACAGTAGAGGCTGGATCTCTTGAAGATTCGAGCCAATCAAGGCAAATATGGCACATTTAAAAAGGCTAGAGCAGGGATATTAAAATATGAATGTCCACAAAATGTATTATCTGCAAAACTGCGGCATCAAGCCAGCTTAGTCTTGTTTTCTCTTTCATTCATTCCACAAATATTCATTGAACACTTTGCGCAAAGAAACACGAGGGCACATGAGAAGCACTGAGATTAGTACGATATTCTTTTTCACAAGAAATTTACAAACTGCTGGGGGGCAATCATGGTTTAAGTTAATTTATTAATAAATATTTACATTGGTAACAACTAGTTTAAGGAATGAAATACAAATGCAGTACTACGGGAATCCAGAGAGCAATCGAGACCCATCGGGCTGTCTGCAAAGGGGCGGCTGGGAGAGCCTGGCAACCACATAAATGTCAGGAGTTGGGGGCAGCGGAGGGGCCTTGGGGCAAGGAAAAAATGGATCCGGCAACAATGTTCCATCTGCAGACCCCGGGAGACGATACCTGAGGTTCCATCAGGCCCCGCATGCTATGGCAGTGATGAACTATGCTAGCACGTTGAATTTGGAACACAGCAGGCCATCCACGTGAGCACGGCCGGCAGGTACCCGGCTGACCATGATGAGGAGTCGAGGCCAGGAGCAAACCTCGTGAGTGCAGAAGTCACGCCTGTGCTTCTGTGGTCTTCCCCACACAGGCTAAGGAGCGGCTGCTTAGAGAAGCTGATGTAACTTGTAGAGATAACGTAAGATTTCTTGTCATATTCAATCAGCTCTTGAATACAAAAAAACTGACCACCTAGGCTAAGATCACTCAGTGATTTGGTTTTTCCCTCCTTCCTGCTGCTACTGGGCCTTGGGTCTTTCGGTGTGACTTTGTGATATCTAAATTTTATTTAAGTATGGTACTCTTCTCCCCAAGTTCCAGGAAATTAATTTATAATTTTGTCAAAAAAGATGAAAGGGAGGGTTTCCTTATCCAAATCTCAATGGCACTGACACTAAAGAGTTCCCTTATCTATTCCCAAAGTCTCCATAAACAGAAGTCTGGATTCACTGTTAAGTATAATGTTGCATTTGTACTTGTTCTCTTAGAGCTATGCTTTTTTTAAAAAAAAAAAAACATGCGATTGATATGGATAATTTAATGACACCAGAACACATTTTCACAGCTAATCTTCATGACTGGCTAGTAATTTCTCATGGCTAATCCAATTCTTCAGGAATTTCATTCCATGCTTACAATGTGCAAAGCAGTGAGTTAGCTGTCAATAAATTAAAAAAAAAATAAGACATAGATATTCTTTAACAGAAGCTTAAATTTTAGTGAAAGAGAAATGTCTAGAAATGCTTATAACATAACATGATAGGCTATTTGCAAAAGTGAAACAAAATCTTATTTTTGTCTCCTCAAAAAATCCAAGTGCTGACCAAAAAATCCAACTCAGTACAATTTACAGAACTATACTTTCACACATTAATATAAAATCTGATGGGATGAGTACTATACACACAGGGTTTAGCAGTAAAACGTGAATGTGAATAATGCATTAGTCCCATCTACCCAGATCCATATCAGCAGATTATATGCTGGGAATATTTTTCTCAGAGACAGAAGTGGATCTCTGAATGCCACGTGCCAAGTGCCAAGGTACCGTTTGTAGCTATGACCTCAATAACTGTGGATCATTGTGCTCAGACGAGGGGCTCTCAACCGACCTGTCTAGGTGTCTGTGCCCCTAACCAACTGGATCTAAACCTCTAGGGGCATTGCCTGGCTTCAATCTCTTCTGAATCTCCAAAGAGAACTCCGAGGCACACAGGGCCTGCGGACCCACTGCTCTAGCCTAGTGCCATGTGTTCGCCTCACTCTGTAAGGGGCCACTGGCCACCCAGGCATCATTCTCCACTGTCACATTTGCTCACGCTGAGACCCAGGTCAGTAGCACCATCACCTTTAAATAGATTACCTAACACGTGCTGAGCACCGACGGGCTGTGCCAGGTACTGAGCGGATGACCTTACATACCTTTCGACACATAATCTTCAAAAACAACCTTAGGAGGTAAGTACTATTATTGGCTTCCCAGTTTATAGATGGAGAAACTGAAACTTGCAGTTAAGGGATTTCTTAAAGTAACATAGTTTCTCAGGGTGGAGCAGGGATGGGAACCCTGTTTGCTTGGCATCAAAGTTTGTGCTTGTAATCACTACAATATAGCAGCTCATTTATATGTATGGAATATTCAATTTTTTAAATGTGTTCTGTATCTATGCACAGAAAGCTAGCTGATACATATTTATCCACAAAATGGAGAAAAATAAAATATCTACCTGGAAGCGATTTACCAAAAGGTTATATATTTAGTATCAATTTTCATGAAACACTTTGCTGATATGTGTATCCAATCTGATAACACCGGCACGCCAGATCCGGCAGGTTCCCAAGGGCTTCGTCTGACACTTAGGGAGTTGCTGCAGCATGACTGCCCTGCCGCAGCCCAGCACCTCTGCAGAGGGCACTGCATTCAGCCCCCACACCGGGCAGGCTCTGAAAACACAGCACCGGCCAGCGAAGCTACAGGGTTTTTGCTGTTTTCAAAATAAAGGATGATTCTTGTATTGTTTAAGGGAAGATTACTGCCAAAGACAAACCAGTTTCCTGAGCTCAGTCCTCTGATGAGCGGAGGCCCCTGCCGTAGGAACACTACTCCTACTACCGCTAAGAGTCAGTATTTATGGAGCTCTTACTACGCGCCACGTGTTGCCTTAGCACTTTCCGTCAGCCCTCTCAACAACCCCTCGTTACAGATGAGGAGATCGAGGCACAGCAAGGCTGAGAAACTTGCCCGGGATTAGTCAGGAAGCAGCCGAGCTGGGGTGGGCCAGGGGAACCGGGCAGCTGGCTCCACTCCTGGGCTCCTTGCTACAGAGCGGGCTCTGCGACACGCACAGGGATTATAAAGACAGATAAGATGCGGCTCCTCGGGAAGCTTAGAAACATGCCAGTCACGGCGGAGATCTGACGGGGAGGGCCAGTTTTCTGTGTATGTCTAAAAGAGCAATGTGGTAAAGCCTAACCTAAAACTGTCAGGAGATACCATCAAGAAAGGCTCCATCTGATAGAGTATCACTCCTGGAAAATGCTCCCCCGAGGAGCTGACTGTCACGTAAATGGTGTGAATATAAGGAAAGGCCTAGAGAAAGAGGCAGGCAGGCGTGGCCTTAGGATGCAGAAAGACCCCACTCTGAGATACCTGATCTAGTGACCCTGAGGGCCCTACGAGGTTGCCCAGGAATTACAGCATTAGGCAGTCGGATCCCCACGGGGAACTGCTTGTGAGGCTGGGCACAGTGGCTCACGCCTATAACCCTAGCACCCTGGAAGGCTGAGGCAGGAGGGTTGCTTGAGGTCAGGAGTTCGAGACCAGCCTGAGCAAGAGCGAGATCCCGTTTCTACTAAAAAATAGAAAAATTAGCTGGGCGTGGTAGCGTGCACCTATAGTCCCAGCTACTAGGGAGGCTGAGGCAAGAGAATCACTGGAGCCCAGGAGTTTGAGGTTGAAGTGAGCTATGATGATGCCACTATACTCTACCCAGGGCGACAAAGTAAAAAACAAGCAAACAAAAGAATTGCACGTGAAAGAACCTATAGAATCTGGTGCCTAGTGGGCAATGAAACACTGGGAAGTGATTACTGGGCAGGAAGCACTCAGAGGAAAGAGTCCTGTGATGTGAAGAGAGATCCGGTAGGCATAGCCAGTGGAACCCATTAGCTGAACAGAAGACACGAGTTTTCTTTCTTCTTAGCAAGGGGAAAGGGCAGATGTCAGCAAAGCTAAAATGTGTGCAAGATGGCAGGGGAGGGAGAAGGTAGCACCCACAGTCTCATTAGCAGAGGCGCCAACGACTTTGCTTTTTAATGCAGACATTGTAAAACCGACAACTCATGGGCCAGAGTGCTGCTTTGTGTTTTAATCGTAACGATTTGTCTATATTCGAAAATTCGGAAATCTTTAACATCATCTAGATTTCTAACTTGCCCTTTCAAAAGCAGAAGCGGCAGCACTGGGCCTGGACTTCCAGGAGGCCCCAGCGGTGGGCCCACGGGGAAGGGGCTCGGCAACGCCCGGCTGCCCAGCGCTCCTACTGTTCCCCATGCCCTTCGCCCGGCCCTGGCTTGTCTGCGCCCCTGCCTGGCCACACGCACATCTGAAGAGGTGAGCCTGTGTTCAGACACCAGCAGTGGGAGGGAGCAAGCCTGTTCCACGGAGTAATTTAGGCCCATGCTCCACGGTCAGAGGGAAAACTAGCTAAATTCTTCACTGGGAAATAAAAGGCCAAAGAAGACCACTGGCCCCCAAATGCTTCCAGTCTGCCCCCCCCCCATCAAAATCAGGGTTTTACATGTCTTACAATGTTATGTAACAATTCACATACAATATCCCATTTAATAACACATATCCAAAACATATTATCTCATTTAACAGCCCTATGAAATAAATATCACTGTCCTCTTTCTACAAATGAGAACAGTGAGACTCAAAGGTAAGTAATTATCCCAAGGTCACACAAGGGAGATTTGAGCACAGCAGTCCACCTCCAGAGCTCATGAACTCCAGGCAGTGCGGGACATCAGACCCAAAGAATGTTAACAGATGCTCTCTTTAAAAGGGTTTTTCATGGTTAAGTTTGGGAAATGCTAGTTTCAGGTTTCTTGCTTAAGACTTCTCAGAATCTTTAAAATACTAATGGGCTTTGTGAATCTGTAAGTAAGAAAAGCCATGACCCCAAATTAGTCTTGAAATCTTCTTTGCCAGAAACATAGCACGGAATATGTTGTGGTGGAAAAGATAGGATCTGGAGCAAGATGAATGAAAACTTGTAATTACGGGTTAAGCAATACAGATTTTCTAAATCAAATCAAATATGTGCAAAACTTGTATTTCTGAAAATAGTATTCCGTTTATAGAAATTTATTAGCTTATGATCCTACCTTTTCCTCACTAACTTAAAATCTCAATTTAAAAAAATCCTGTAGTTATAATTCTATTAATATGAAATTCTATGAACCATAACTCTAACACTTCTATAATAGCAAGATAATAAACAATAATCTTACATACAGAGGGTATTTTGACATTTATTGGTTTACATATTACTTAATACAACCTTTGTGAATTAGGAATCATTGCATTCTCATTTTATAGATGAATAAAGTTAGGTCCCAAAAGGTTAAATGAATTGACAAAGGTCAAAGAACTACCAAGTAGGTGACGGGCCATTAACTCTTTCCATTGAAATACATCCTTAAGTGTTCCCAGACATTAAGGTACTGATTAAATACTAATTTAATATAGTTTTTATAGTGAAAGCATTTTGTTCTATTTAGCAGTCATTTGAAGATGAGTCATATGATCAAGTCATATAGCTCGCAATTAGCCACATATTTTGATTAATCCCATTCCTCAACCTTGGTAGTCTGTAGAGAATATAACAAGACTTCTAAAAATATGGCTTAGTCATATTGGAATTACAGGGACTTTAATACACCCAAAGCCAATCCTAAGTATCAATAGACTTTAAAACAGAAATGTGGCAACCAAGAACTCAAAGAATTAACACCAATCTTTCTCAAACTCTTCCAAAAAACTGAAGAGGAAGGAACACTTCCAAACTCAATTTATGAGACCAGCTTTACTGTATATACCAAAGTTAGATAAGGACACTACAAAAAAAGAAAATTACAGGTTAATATCCCTGATGAACACGGATGTAAAAGTCCTCAACAAAATACTAGCAACAAGAATCCAACAGCACATTAAAAGGATCATACATCATGATTAATAGGATTTCTCCCTGGGATGCAAGGATAGGTCAACATACATGAATTGATAAATGTGATACACCATATTAACAGAATGAAAGATAAAAATCATATGATCATCTCAAAAAATGCAGAAGAAGCATCAGACAAAATTCAATATCCTTTTATGATAAAAACAGTCAACGAATTACATATAAAAGGAATGTATCTCAAGACAATAAAGGCCATATATAACAAGCTCACAGCTAACATCAAAATCAACAGTGAAAAGCAAAAGCTTTTCCTCTAAGATTATGAACAAGATTAAGGTGTTCACTCTTGCCACTTCTATTCAACATGGTATTAGAGGCTCTACCCAGAGCAATGAGGCAAGAAAAAGAAAGAAAAGGCAACCAAATTGAAAAGAAAGTAATTGTCTCTGTTTACAGATGACATGATCTTATATATGGAAAATCCAAAGGACTATACCAAAAAACTGTTAGAACCAATAAACAAATTCAGTAAAGTTGAAGGATACAAAATAAACATACAAAAAATCAGTTGCTTTTCTATAACAATGAACTATCAAAAAAGATAAAGAAAAAAATTCCATTTACAATAGCATCAAAAAGAATATTTAGGAGTAAACTTAACCACAGAGGTGAAAGATCTGTCCATTGGAACTTCAAGACATTGATTAAGAAAACTAAAGAAGACACAAATAAATAGAAAGATATCTTGTGTTTATGGATTTGAAGAATTAATATTGTTAAAATGTCCATACTACCCAAAGTGATTTCTAGATTCAGTGCAATCCCTGTCAAAATTCCAATGGTAGTTTTCACAGAAATAAAAAAAAATCCTAAAATTTTCAAGAAACCATGAAAGAACACAAATAGCCAAAGTATTCTAGAACAAAAAGAACAAAGCTGGAGTCATCACACTACATGCTTTCAAATTATAATACATTACAAATCTATAGTAACCAAAACAGTATGGCACTGGCATAAAAACAGACATATAGACCAATGGAACAGAATAGAGAGCCCAGAAATAAACCCATGCATACACGGTCAACTAATCTTTGACAAAGGTGTGAAAAATACACAATGAGAAAAGGATAGTCTCTTTAAAAATTTTGGACAACTGAGTATCCACATGCCAAAGAATAAACTTTGATACTTGTCTTACATCACATGCAAAAATCAACTCAACTGGATTAAAGACTTAAATGTAAGATCTAAAACCATAAACCTCCTGGAAGAAAGTTTCTTAACATTGGTCTTGTGATGAGATTTTGTGCATAACATCAAAAGCACAGTTTACAAAAGCAAAAAGAAATAAGTGAGACTACATCAAACTAAAAAGCTTCTGCACAACAAAGGAAATAACTAACAAAACAAAAAGGCAACCTATGGATTGGTAGACTATACTTGCAAGCCATATATCTGATAAAGAGTTAATATATAAATTCTACAAGAAACTCACACAACTCAATAGCGAAGAAGCAAATAAATAAAAAACAAATTACTCAGTTAAAAAATGGGCCAAGGACCTGGATAGATATTTTTCCAAAGAAAAGATCATTTTACAAATGGTCAACAGGTACATAAAAAGGTGCTCCACTTCACTAATGATCAAGGAAATGCAAATCAAAGCCACATGAGATATCACTTCACACCTGTTAGGATGGCTGTTACCAAAAAGACAAGAAAAAGATAACAAGTGTTGGCCAGGGTGTGGAGAAAAGGCAACACTTGTACACTGTTGGGGAGAATGTAAATGGTTACAGATATTATGGAAAACTGTGCACGTTCCTCAAAAAATTAAAAATGTAACTTCCATATGATCCAGTGGTCCCTCTGCTGGGTATATATCTAAAGGAAATGAAATCAGTACCTAGAAGAGACATCTGCACCCCCCTTTTCATTGCATCATTGCAGCATTATTCACAATAGCTAAGATGTAGAAATAGCGTAAATGTCATCAATGGAGGGATGGATAATGAAAATATAGTGTATACATACAATGGAATGTTACTCAGCCATAAAAAAG